>BHEV01014606.1:0-12853 GCA_004319985.1 Emydocephalus ijimae
GATGTTTTTAATGTTTTGTTTGTTATGTTTGTTTGTAGAAAATTAATAAAATTCTTTTCAAAAAAAAAAAAAAAAGGAATGTGCGCCCATGAACGGGGCCAGCCAAATCAATATGCACCCGGGACCAAGGGGCCACAGAATCTTTCCACCTGCCTGGAGTGGATGTGGGTGGAGCAGGTCTGGTAGCCTGGCATGGCTGACAAGCATTCACTCAACTTGTAATCTGAGCATCCATGCCTGGCCACCATACATAACTGCGAGCCAGGGCCTTCATCCTGACAATGCCAGGAGGGCCCTCATGCAGGACCTTTAAAACTGAGTTTTGCAACTTAGAAGGGATAACTACCCTAATTCCCCAAAGTAAACAGCCTTGCAAAGAAGATAGTTCTTGCTGGCGACTTTTGAAAGGCAGGAATTTGGGGGCATAAGGAATTGCTGGCCACTCCCTTCCCACCCAGTCAAGAACTTGGGCGATTACCAATCTAGAAGAGTGGGCAGCGATATCAAGGGCAATTATGGGGAATTTGAGATCATTGATCTGTAAAACAGCATTAGTTGGTGCAGGATCCTCCACAGAAACAGGCAGTAGACAGTGACTGAGAGCGTCAGCGTAGCATAGACTCTTGCCAGGACGATGAACCAGTGTATAGGAATAGGCAGCCAGAAATAAGGTCTACCTGGTCACTCTTGGGGACAAAATCTGAGGGGTTTGTCTTTCGCCAGACAGAAGGCCTAACAGAGGCTTGTGATCGGTGATCAGCTCGAAATAGTGTCCAAATAGAAAGTCATGGAATTTTTTGACAGAAGCAACTGCAGCCAAAGCCTCCTTGTCAATTGGGCTGTAGTTTCACTCAGCTGGGGAGAAGGTTCTGGAGAAAAAGGCAATGGGTGCCTCAGAACCGTTAGGCAGCCTATGACTTAAAACAGCATCTATGCCAAAAGGAGAAGCGTCTGCTGCTAAAACTAAAGGCAACTGTTCATTAAATTGTATCAGGACAGCGTTGGATGTAAGTAATGATTTGACAGCGTGGAAGGCATGGGCTTCCCTAGGTCCCCAGTGCCAGGGGGATTGCTTATCTAAGAGTCTGTGCAGAGGCTCTGCAATGGAAGCTTTATGAGACAAGAATGAAGCGTAAAAGTTAAGAAGTCCTAAAAAAAGCCTGGAGCTCAGTCTTGTTAGTTGGCGTGGGTGCCTCGTGAATAGCCCTTACTTTGGGTTCGATTGGATGAATACCAGAGGTGTCAATTTTGTATCCCAAAAATTCTACCTGTGGGGTGGCAATAGTGCACTTGTCTTTCTTTAGCTTAAGGCCATGCTGTCTGAAACGATCGAGGACTCCTCTGACCTTTTGCAGTAACTGAGGCTTGTCAAGGGCAGATATTAAAATGTCATCAAAGTACGGAACTACACCCGGTAATCCTTGTAGAAGTCTTTCCATTAAGGATTGGAAAATCCCTGGGGCTACACTTATGCCAAATTGGAGGCACCTACATTAAAAAGCGCCCCTGTGCATTACAATAGTTTGTAGTTCAGCGGCTGTGTCATCAACAGGGAACTGTTGGTAGGCCTGTGACATGGCTAATTTAGCGAAAATGGTTCCTGGCTCAAAGGAATGTAGAAGGTGCTGGATAACAGGGACTGGATAGGTGCTGATTTGTAAATATCTGTTCAATGACATCTTGTAATCAGCACAGATTCTCACGCTCCTGTCTTTCTTCAGGGGTGTCACTATTGGGGTTTCCCATGTAGCGAAGTCCACAGGCTCCAATACACCTTGTTTAATTAATTTGTCCAGTTCAATGTCTAATTTGGGACGGATTGCAAATGGTACCCTTCGAGGCTTTAAACGGATTGGTACTGTCTGAGGGTCCAAGTTGAAAGATATTGGGGCTCCTGAATAACAGCCAAGCCCCTCGCTGAACACATCAGCATAGTCATTAAACAAGGTATCCACTTCAGCATTTGCAATAGAGTGGATTCTGCTTATATGGAGACTGAGGGCAGGGAACCAGTCTTACCTCAACAAGCTAGGGAGTGCACCATCTACTACCACTAAAGGCAAGTGACATTTTGAAATTGTAAAAAAAACTTGCCTTTTCTGATGACTGGAATGGTTCTGCACTGGTAGTCACGCAGGGTTAACTGGGAGTCGAGAAGCTTCTTCTTAGCCATTCTGGGAAGTAGCTGTTTCAAGGTGCTCCAGGAGATGATGGACAGTGCTGAGCCTGTGTCAACTTCCATCCTGCAAGTTTTCCCTTCTATAGAAACAAAAACACTAATTTTGTTCGAGCCTTTGTTAGTCAGCTTGGCTTGATAGCAAGTAAAACAGTCTTCAACTTGCTTTTGGAAAAGTTGGGTTGTCTGAGGCTTTTGGGTAAAAGTCTTTTCTGCTTGACAGATCCTGGCTAAATGACCCTTCCTTTGGCATTTTAGACAAATGGCATTCCTGAACTTGCAGGATGCCCTGAGGTGGTTTTCCCCACAGCTTAGACAAATGGGCTGGTGCAGTGGAGGTAGATTGAGGTTTGGCCTATTTTCCCCTTGACTGTTTTTTGCTGCCTGAGGCGATTTACATTATTAGCCCTTTGAGAGCCTTCTTCTGAGGAGGCTTCATAATAATGGATGGCTGAGCTGCCCTGACTAATTGGATTTCTCTGAATTTCTGCTGCTGAAAGCGCAGATAGTTCAGCAGCTTGAGACTCTTCAACTGCTATCTTAAGAGTTAAATCTCTTTTAGCCAAAAGATGTCTTTGTAGCCTTAAATCCCTGACTCCACAAACCAGCTGGTCTAATAACATGTCTTCCAGATAGTCTCTAAACCCACAATGCAAAGCGGCTGTTTGTAGGGCAGCCATATATCCACTAATACTCTCTCCCTCAGCTTGAATCCGTCTCCTAAAAACATGACATCTGGCAATTTGGGATGGCTTAGGGGAATAGTGGTTGGAAAGAATTTCCTGCAATTCTTCCCATTGAACAGTCTTAACTGAACGGGGAGCTAATAATGCCATAGCAGTGTCAAACACTGTGGCTCTGCAAAAACTTAAAAAGTAGGACTTCTTCCTATGGTCAGAAATGTCAGCAAGGTCTGTGACATCTAGAAAACAGTCAAATCGGTTTCTGTAGGACTCCCATGTTTCCACTGTCGGTCTGAAAGGCGGGAATGCAGGGTTCGAAGTCATCTCGATTCAGGGGTGCTGTATCTTTCAAAGTAAGTTGAAATTTGCGCTTGCGAAAAGTGACAGTGACAATCAGCTCAGTAGTGACTTCGGCTCTTTTTGTAATGACTTCACTCAGCGATTATTTCCCTGGTTGCCTCTTATAGGAATCCGGCCCTTGTCGCCAGTGTTGTGGAGTGGCGGAATAACCTGAGGCAAAACTCAGAGCGATCTTCAGCTGTTACTTTATTGAAACAATAAAGGGTTGCCGCGGCTGCCACGCTAACAAGGCAGCCAGCTGGCAGACAACAGCTGATGCCTTTTATGACCGGCTGTCAAACGGCATCAGCCAATAGGAACGGTCCATGTTCCCGCTGGAAACACGGACCAAAGTGAAGACTTATACTTGTTTTCTCATACATGCTTGACAAGCAAACAAACAAACAAAATTAATTAATTAATTAACACATGGAAAGAATGGGTATGGGTATGGTTATGGGGCAGCAGTGGTATTCAACAGGTTCTGACCAGTTTGGGAAAACCGGTAGTGGAAATTTTATGTAGTTGAGGAAATGCCACCTCTGACTAAAGATTTTACAGTATCCTTCCCCAACCATGCCCACCAAGCCATGCCCACAGAACCAGTAGTAAAAAAATTTGAACCTCACCAGTGTTGACCAGTCCTTCCCTGCTTAACCAATTTAGATTATCCTCCACAGGGAAAATCTCTATGAATGTTCATTAGTTATCCAGAGGCTTACAGCTCAAGAAGGTCATGTGGGTCATCACACAACGGCCCAATCTTATGACATTTTTTTGCAGTGGTTGTTAAGCAAATCACCATGCTCTTTGAGTCTGTGGTCATCGTGCAGACATTGCAGTCCATTTAGCAACCCCATGGTTTGCTGTGGGGCATTTTTGCCAAAAAATCCAAAATAAACATAAATCATGGTCATGTGACCACAAGATGCTGCAAAGGACCATAAATGATGTCTGGTTGTCAAGCTCCCAAAATGTCATCAGGTGTCCAGGGAGGGTGGCCATCAGAACTCCAGAACCGGGTCATCAGTAGCTTTTTGGGGGATGGGGCATCGGAACTTTGAATGGCTGCTAAGCAATTACCCATAAGCCAAGGACTACCTGTGCCTCATAATATTCTTAGGCACTGTATTATCATAATATGTTATATCAATAGGGATATCTTGCAGGAGAAACCTGGGCACTTAACAAGATGCGATTTTCATGGTTCCTGGGTAATGCACGCTGGAAAGGATATTGCTATATGTTTATTCAGGCTACTCTGAAAGCATCTCTTCTTTCACTTGCTTTTTCTTCAGCTCTATATATATACTGCATATGATGCAAATTATGAACAATCAAACTGCCCACAAAAAGGTTTGCAAATGACCTTATCCCCGCTGGATAAGGAAATGAAACATCTAAGAAAACAGCAGTAGCAAACTTCTTTTAATAAAAAATACAACTCAATTGTTTTCCTTTATACAAAGAAAGGAAAATTTCATTTGTTTTCTGACTTTTGTTCCTTTGGAAGAAAAATTGTGTTGAATTGTATAGGTGCAGAAACGTTACATGCCGATATATTTGATTTTTTTTTTCTCCCCATTTCACCTGGACTTCTTTCTATATTGATCTGCACGCATGCTATTTTGGTTAAAAACCCATTTTCAAGGGAAATTACTTATTCACTAAATGTATATACCACCTATCTGGTTATTCAAGGGCAATAGAAATGTGGCTATCCTACAAACAATTATCACTTGCTGGATTGTTGACCACTGTACTCCAGCACAATATATGTGATTAGGTAATTTGAATCACAGATATTTTGAATGGATCGAGAGGTCTTTAACTCCACCAGTTGTTCGAATTTTGTTTTACTGTTCTATTCACAAACTTATCCTGCTTACCATATCAAGATAAAATTTCCATAAATCATGTTTGTGTTATTGAGAACAGACAACACATCTGGCAGCATAAAAAGTCACCAGAAAGAGAAATACTTATGTCAACATTTACATAAATAATCCTGATAAAAGTTAATATAAATAGTAGGATCATTCATTAGAAAAGATAATGTTCTCATGTTCTTAAGACATACAAAACTCATGGTTTCAGGTTTTATTATTATTCTGGACTCTGCCAGAATACCTCCAGATCCTGTGTGGACATCATAAATTGCTATCCAGTTTGTAAAAAGTATTCCCAGAACCACCAAATCATTCCCTCCAACAGCATTTTTCTGGAGCAGGCGTAGCCTGGTCTGGAGAATAGAGGAAAATGGTTAGAGTTCTTCAAAACATTCTTATTAAGTTTGAAGCATGGGCGAGAAAGAATGGAGACGAGCCGGTGAAACGGTGAACTTCAACTTTTTATTTACATAAAGCTCGAACTGGACGGCTGCTATAGCCTTCCTTATATAGGCAACCCAATAACTATTTCAACCAATAACAATCCAGGAGCGCTAGATCCGTTAACCAATGTGAATGCCCCATTAATGGCCAATCAGATTCTCCTGAACGGACCAATCCGATCCTGCCATTAACAGCCAATCAGAAGTGCAGGGCCAGAACCCTGCACTTGACTTCAAGCTCAAGATAAACTTCATTTAACATTTATGCATTCACAACAATTCTGTCCTAAGAATTGTTATTGTAGCACACTCCTACTCTTTCAGCTGATTTATTGGACAGCTGATTATTGGGGGTTAACTCACTGCTCTTTTCTATAAAATAGAAACACATTAGGTCAGGTCAGCTGGCTAAATCAACTGAAAAATATTATCCAACCACCCTTGTTGAACTAAAAGATGACTGTCACTACAAATTCAATCAACTTTGATATGGGGAATAGGAATGAAAGTAAGAGCATTTCATTTTAGTAAATTTTGCATATGAAGGGGCTAGATACATTAGTAAAAAAAGAGCCTTCATCAGGGAAATTTACATATAAAAAGCCCACAACCGGAGAAGAATCTTAGATTAAATCAGGGAAATTTATGGTAAAAGGTGGTACTTCAAAGAATTTACATTAACATTAGGGGAAATTATGTATAAAAGCATCACATGCTAGGCAAAATCAGGAAAAAAATACTGTAGATATGGATTTTTTTAAAACAAAAATTTAAAAGCCTTTAAAAAAATCAAAAATCATTTTATTGGATCTCATTTATATTGTTTCATACATCCCCACTACAAAAAAAATATATAAAAATCCTTCTATACCTTCCAAAAGTTTCTTGGGCAACATTATTCTAGCTTTTATTTTAAGATTTCCACCAAAAAGTTATATAGCTCATCTTTGACAAGGCATTTATTTCACACCTGATTTTTTTTTGCCTACAATCGATGTCTTTGAGTCTGCTACCTATTCTTCAATTTTTCAATTTGCAGCATGCCTATTTATGGTGCCAGCTCTCTGGAGTTGATATAGTTGTACTTGTAGATTTATATGGATCATGACTGGAGCTCTGTTTCACCACAGCCCTCTCAGCATCCCTATCGTATAACTCATAATGTCTGAATCACCTTGATCAAGGGAATGTGATGACATCACCCACCGGTAATGGTTTGACCTCTGGCAAGCTTACTGCAAAGGTGGCAGCCATTTAAAGGCCTATCAAAATAGGAGAAAAGTTTTGTCTCTTCTTGGGCCTTGGGGCAATCCCAGGAAACATTAAAGTTTAAAAGGTCTTTCTCAGGAGACATGACACACAACACAACTTTTAAAAGTGAGTTGGCAAGACATTCAAATGACCATTTAAAAGTGACTAATATACAACAAGCAACAGTCATAGCCATTTCTTTCCCTAATTGAAGCCATGACATGATCATATTTTTTTTAAAAAGGTAGAGGAATCCACACAGAATAATAGCATTTGTTTTGTTTTCCTACAGATAATGATCTCACATCTCAGATGAGCAAGCTAATGAACTTTTTCTTAGCCTCCAAGGGCGGAGGTGGGGGGAAACCCAAGAAAATACAAACCAATCACAACTTATCATTAGCCAAGGTACTCATTGGTGACCTGAGGCCCTAAGAAATAACATTTGTTGGAGCAATTTATAATCTACTTCCTCTAATCCTGTGTAGATTGGAAATATCATGACCTCAAACAGACAAAGTTCACCAACATAATTAACAACCCATCAACATTCAATTTCCTATTAAAGTGAAAATGAGCCACAAACAGTAAGCATTTGAATTTCAGCTGTTGGCACAATTTGTTTTGTTTTGTTTTGTTTTTTGTTTCTCTGACCAGCTTCCTGAACGTGTATAACCTGAGAAGGAGTATCGGAGTATTCATAAGAACAACCTTCATGATGTTACAATAGCTACCATCTAACAGTTATATAAGGAGAAGCGTGACTCATCAAGGATTCCTCCTTATATAGAGCATTTTGTGCACAGAGAGTTATTTCACATTTCTCCTTTTCCATGCTGCCCAGTGCATGATAGCATTAGCACTTAGACTTATATACCGCTTTACAGTGCTTTACAGCCCTCTCTAAGCAGTTTTACAGAGTCAGCCTATTTCCCCCAACAATCTGGGTCCTCATTTTACCCACCTCGGAAGGATAGAAGGCTGAGTCAGCCTTGAGCCTGGTGAGATTTGAACAGCTGATAGTCAGCAGAAGTGGCCTGCAGTACAGCACTCTAACCACTGCGCCACCACAATAGTAGTCTCAACATTACAATCAAAACCACTCTTATCTTCACACAATATTGGAAAAATGAAGAAACACCGCAAGATGAAGAAATAATTAAGAAGATATTAGATTGTGCAGAAATGGACAGACTTACATTGAAAATCAAACAGAAAGAAGACAGAATATTATCAAACATGGAAGTTATTTTACCAGTGGTTGGAAAAAAGGGGTGGAGAGTAATAATGGAATCTGTATTATTAAGCAAATTAAATACCCAGACAACACAATGTTTATCAAGCACTAAGATATGTAATTAATAGAAAATTAATAAAATTTATTTTAAAAAATCACCACTCTTTCTATAGTTGTCTGACATAAATATGCATACAAAAATGTTTTTGATCATAAAATGCAATCACTATCTTACCTGTTTTGATAACTCACCCCACCCCAATCTTATTCTGCCTGATCAGTCTAAAATAGTATCTCTGGAGATTCTCAGTCATCCAGATTATGGTTGTCCCAAACGTGCTTTTTCAAGAGGCAACTGGACTTCCTGGTTTAAACATATCGCTTCTCATCCAAGAAGCTTCTTCAGCTCTGACTGGATGGTGCAGAATGGATTTATATTCCTTGCAGGCAGCTGGTCATTTGGATTCTTTTCATTCCCCACCATCCAGTCAGAACTGAAGAAACATCTTCAAAGAAAAACCAGAAAGTTCTTGAAAAAGCATCTTTGGGACAATGTTTCTTAAACTTTTTTCTCCCATGACCTCTTCCCACATTTAAAAATTATGGAGGCCCCAAAAAACCCTTAATATCTTTGGTTTATATTGATTGGCATTTACTGTATTAAAACTTAAAATTGGCTTCACTTCCATTACTGCTTCTCCTGATTGTTTGATGGGATTTTAATATTGTACTATTTTTTATGTAGGCTGACAAATACTTTTGATATATATGGATCATTGAGAAGGCTTTGGGGTTCTGGGGCCACACTTTAAGAAAGCACTGGTCTAGAATATTCTCCAAACACACTCTTGGATGAATTGCTTCTGGAAGGCTGATTTGACAGATTGGAGCAAAATAATAAAACACAGAGGGATCTATTTTATAAAAAACTGTCAATGCAGAAAAATAAAATAAACTGATAATTTTTCACAAGTAGCAGATGCTTCTCTCACAATACTTTTGAAGTAACTGAAGCCTATCTTCAAAAATTGAACATTTTGCACAATAACATGGAGCAAGGAAAGAACAAAACCTTCTCCAAAGTTCAAATTCTTGACTGGTATATCAATTCCTCTAACACAAAGACATGGATTGGAGGATCTCATTGTTAATTCTCTTCCACTACTTCTTCCAAAACACAGGTGTGACTATATATCCTGAACAGTTTTGAAGTAAAATACATTTCACTGCCAATGAATGGAAAATTTCATTTTTAAAAAAGGAGATTTTTCACACCCCTTTCTTTTACAGCACAATACTATAGCTAACTCCATGAAAATAGCATAGATTAAGCATGCATTAGTACATATCACAATGCATAAGCAAACGAAGAATGCACAATAGAGCAGGACCAGAAATTTGTATTATGATGTAACTTCAACAGTTATTGCCTAAATTTGGTGAAAATTTATGAGCTAAATTTTATGATCCCTATATAACTTACTGCTTGTGTGATTATATCTGTCCTGTACTATCTAGAAACAGAAGTCTTATTTCTAAGATCATTGGAACATTTCTCATGCATTGCCATGTTGAGAATTGGCAGTCCAATTTTGAACATTCTGCATTATCTATGAACAAAATTGCTCCAGATAAAATTAGCTGAAAGGATGAAAGGATAATGACAACAACAACATGGTTAATCAAAAACAAAACTTCTGCTTAAATAATTTCAATTATGATTCATTGTCACTTGGAGGGATTTGTAGTTATATTCAGCTGGAAAGACAGTACTGAAGATGCAAGAATAAGTAGATTTCCAGTAGAAACTCTAAAAAGAGAACAACTACCAGTTGGGTGTTCTGGGGAATTGTCTGCTCTGTTGTGAGGTGCCAAAAGTTGTCTCCTGAATGGATGCTTTTTCAAGGGGTTGTCCTGAGAACTCTTGATTACCCAGTGTGGATAAGTCATTGGTTCCACACAGAGCCTACTATTGGCTAATTTCTTTGTATTTATAGAACAGTATCCAGGAGGCAAAGAAAATCTTGGTCACAACCATATTGTTTCTGCTTAGCTCTTCATTTGACCACTGCTACCAGAAAGATAAAGGAGGAAGAGGCTAAATCAAGGTTCTACAAACTCATCCATATCAATTAAATGGGTGCCTAGGACTAACTTTGTCTCCTTTGAAGGAAAAGAAAATCAATTTATTTCTTATCTGATCGCAAATAAGTGAACAATTGTGCATCTGTAATCATGCTGCATCACATTCTAGACTTCTGGAAGGCCTTTAAAAACTGGCTCTTCCCCCAGGCACTGGGATTAGATGAGACTAGTGCTCAATGTTGGTACTTATTGTTGTTGTTTTTATTTGGAAGTGTGACAGACTGTCATGTGCCAGGATTTGTGTTCTTTGGGGGCTTTTTAAAATATATGTTTGAATGTATTTAATGTGAGCTGGCCAGTCATAAAAGTTTCCTGCATAAATGAATAACTTAGGCACAAATAACAATTATGCCACCTGGGAACCATAATAAATGAAGGACATTATTTCTGGAGAACACCACTGTGTTGTGCAATGCTGGTGATATTTCTGATAGAGATAGAGGTATGGTATCATATTGTGAAATTTGTCTCTTTTTATACCGTGGTGATTAGTCACCCTTTGAAGCCAGTTCACACCAGTAATTGATGGAACAATATAATTTACAGAGCTATTTTTCTGGGAATCTGAACAGTTAGCCACGCACTAGTCATTAAATGAGCGAATAACATTTCTGAAAGGAGTGTGTTGTGATTCATTTTAACTGTTCTGAATCATGCAAAAAAAGATTTTGGGGTTCCATATGGGGGTGTGGAAACAGAAGCAGTCCTACCATTATGATCCAATGCTGCAGTGCAGCTCTTTGCTTCAAAGGGATGCTCTGATAAAAATGTTGTTGAATCAGAGTGTGTCACACAAGTCCTGCATGGGGCATGCCAGAAACTGGGCCGAGCAAACAAGTGAAGCCCCATGCACAGAATGCAGGCAGCATGTGAAACCATGCTGCCTCTGGTCCACAGAAAAACCTCTCTCCACAGAACTGGTCTCTGGTGCTCAAAAGGTTATGGGGCCATTGCATTACACTATATTTTGGTGAGTGGTATTGGGAATTATTTTCAGCCTAACTTGAAGTAGGAACAGAAACAATAATTATATGAAAATAATAAACATATCATTTGCCCTGGAAGGTAGAATTTGTCTAAGCTTTCCAAATTTTGCAAAAACTTTTAATATAGTTTGAACTCCATAATCATTTTACCCTGGAGGATTAACGCAAGCTCTATAGACCCATATGCACAAATCCATCTCATAGCCAACAAACAACCCAGATTGATGAATGAATCTCATAAGCAGAGCCTCTGAGGGAAATAACCATTCACTTAATAGTTTGAAAGGAGTTTCCTACAGCATGGAACAAAAGAAAGCCTGTTAGAAAATTATTATGAATGAGAGAGTTTCAGTATGGTCATTGTGGGAAGCTGTCATTTTTTAATATCAAATTTCTGCCCATTTCATCATATTCTTTTCATTAAATTAAAAACGCTTCAAACCTGGTGTTGTGTATGCAATATGATTAATAAAGTGTGAGCTTGGAGTAAGTGCAGGGTTCTGGCCCTGCACTTCTGACTGGTTGTTAAGCGGCCGGACCGGATTGGCCCGTTCTGGGGAATCCGATTGGCCCTTAACAGAGAGTTCTTATTGGTTATAAGAGCTAGCGTTCCTAGCTCGTTATTGGTTAAATGTTACAAGGATTGCCGATATCAGGCGGGTTTTACTGCTGTTAAACAGAGAAGTCACAATGTAAATAAAGAGCTGAAGTTCACCGTTCAGAGGCTGGTCTCCATTCCTTCTCACCCATGCTCAATACTTAACACTGGTGACGAAAGTGGGATATGGAGACGTCTGAACCAAAGGAACCACGAAGAAACACCGAGCACGTGACAGATGACGCCAACAACGGAACCATGTCCGGCGGCATCGTACCACCCGCTCCGTTCGATCCAACACAAGAGGACTGGGAGTCCTACATGGATCGCTTCCAAATGTTCTTAGAGACGAACAACTTAAAGGACGCCACACCAGGAAAGAAACGGGCGATGTTCCTAACGCATTGCGGTCCAACCGTATTTAAGATGGCTAAAGCACTAGACAAACCCCGAGAAGTGAAGGCCATGGATTGGGACGACCTCGAACCCATCCTGAGAGACCACTACGCTCCAACCGTGCCTACGCTCGTGAGACGCTACAAGTTTTATCAGAGGAACCAGCGGAAGGGAGAAAGCGTGGCCGACTTCATAGCAGACCTCCGAAATTTGGGAGACCTCTGCGGATTCTCCGATTTAGAAGAAGCACTAAGAGATCGAATAGTTCTGGGACTAGATGCACTAGGCGTACAAAGCAAGCTAATGGTGAAAGGCGACATCAGCCTTGTCGACGCCATCGCCGATGCTACTGTAGCAGAAGCAACCAGGAAGTCAGCTGCACAACTTCGCCGAAACCGCGCTCCGGTACCACCACCGGCCAGCGACATCTTATCCAACTCAGAAGGGCAGC
Organism: Emydocephalus ijimae; assembly: GCA_004319985.1. Taxonomy (NCBI): domain Eukaryota; kingdom Metazoa; phylum Chordata; class Lepidosauria; order Squamata; family Elapidae; genus Emydocephalus; species Emydocephalus ijimae. The sequence continues at coordinate 12,595 of BHEV01014606.1, forward strand.
TTGCAACAATGCACCACGAGGACCTCTCTTCGTCATCAGACAGCGACGAAGAAGGGGTCCACCGATTGCGGTCCGACCGGGACCATCGTCCAAAGCCCCTACGCCCTTGCGCTGGCTGTGGCGCCGACCATGCCAGGTCCGAATGCAGATTCCGCGACGCACTCTGCCATGAGTGCGAGAAACGAGGCCACATTGGACGGGTCTGCCACAGCTTGCCAGGACCCAGCCAGGCCTCAAAAGGGGCTAACTATCACCAATC
>BHEV01014607.1:4869-28290 GCA_004319985.1 Emydocephalus ijimae
AGTTAGAAAACCAAGTAGTATATGAAATCCCTTGCACCACCTGACCTTCCACAAACATCGGACAAACTAACAGAAGAATAAGTGCACGCATTGAAGAACACAAGAACACAATCAAAAAAGAAGAACCGACCTCTTCCCTGGTCCAACACCTCAAAGCCACAGGACAAGAGATTGACTTCAAAAATACCAGAACTATCGCCAAAACCGAACACTTCAACAACAGAATAATCAGAGAAGCCCTAGAGATAGAAAAACGCCCACACAGCATGAATAAATGAGATGATACCTCCCGCCTACCAGCCATTTGGAAACCCACCCTCATTAACAAACGAATACCTAACATGAAGAATGACACCAGACCCACACCTACGAGGGCCACATGAGATGCTACCACCACACTTCCATGTAGAAAGCAGACTCATACCCACCCAGAAGATGAGACACGACCATGGACCAGAGGCCATACTGCAGCTGCATCACTACCTGCTTCAAACCCCTCCGACCCATACATGAAGCGAATGGACACCCACCATGAATATGTGGCACAACCACAAATGTGAAGCCAAACAACAGGATCACAGCTCACCAGCTCAAATCCCCCAGCAACTAAGACTAACCTGAGCACAACCAAGCCCCCACCTGAACAGAACACACCCCCAGCCAACCAGAACACAGCCAAACCCCCAACCACTGGGAGCACCCCCCCATCCAATCAGAACACAGCCAAACCCCCACCCAATCAAGTTACACCCCCACTAGCAGTTAAAAGGAAGAAGCAGCTGCAAGCTCACATTACTCCAAGAAGCACAAAGCTGAAGACACAAGCCTGAAGATGATGAATGAGACTTCATCGAAATGTTGCCCAGATACTTCCAATTTTACACAGGAGAAAAGCCGAATAACCAAAGATCCATGTACAAATAACCGCGAAAACCTCAGAAAACTTATTTATATATATATATAAACACACGTACATACATACACATGGTATTCAGCTTTGTTCGCATATTAAACTTGTAGCAACGTTTTGGCAGAATCCCATCTGCCATCATCAGGCTTCTGTATTGTGTAATATAAACTTATGAAAACAAATATATAGATATAGATATATGGCATTCAGCTTTGTTCGGGTATTTTCCCACATCATTGTAATTGTGCTTTTAAAGTTGTAGCAATGTTTCGGCAGAATCCCATCTTCATCATCAGGCTTCTGTATTGTGTAATATAAACTTATGAAAACAAATATATTGATATAGATATATGGCATTCAGCTTTGTTCGGGTATTTTCCCACAACATTGTAATTGTGCTTTTAAAGTTGTAGCAATGTTTCGGCAGAATCTCATCTGCCATCATCAGGCTTCTGTATAGTGTTCATGTGTAGAATAAAAGTCTGACTCACAGATGAACACTATACAGAAGCCTGATGATGGCAGATGAGATTCTGCTGAAACTTTGCTACAACTTTAAAAACACAATTACAATGATGTGGGAAAATACCCAAACAAAGCTGAATGCCATACATGTAAGTACCCGCGAAAACTTAAGAAAACACACACACACACACACACAGAGAGAGAGAGAGAGTAAATAGTAAATAAAACAGTCATTCCATTCCAATTCAATTCTATCATTAATATTAGTTACAATCTTAATGTCTTTAACATTTCTTTTCAATTGAATATCATACTTCCTTGGGAACACTTATAAACTTTCCATAATTAATTCTTTTTTTTCCCATATTTCTCTTCACTTATATTTTTATAAATCATTAATAATAATTAAAATATTCCCATCCTTTCCTAATTTCATTCTCTCATTCTCTTTATTTCATTTATTTATTAACAAACATTCCATGGCATTACAATAAGTATTTTATCCATCATTTTAATCATACATTGTTTCATATTTTCTAAAATTATTTCTATTTCTAATATAACAATACTATCTTATGTACCTTTGCAGAATCCCTTTTTCAATGAAATTTTCACCTGTAATCTCTAAATAGGCTTATACTTTCAATCCTTATACATTTTCCCTGTTTCTCTATATCTTGTTTCTGTCTTTTATAACTTCTTTTCCTTTCCTTCTTCCGCCTCTTCTTTTCCCTTCCATTTTTACGCCCTTGTCTCTCTACTTCTAATTCTCTCTTCTGTAATCCTCTCTTCTGTTGCTTCCCGATATTGTAATTATTTTTCTTTTTTTATAGTTTTTTCAAATCTTAAACTTTTCACTCTCTTTCCCCCCTTTCCTTTTTTCCCCCGCATAAACTTGACCTTCTTGTTCTACAAGCGTTTCTTGTTGTTTCTCATAGTTCCAAATCTTCATTTCTAAAAATTGAAATACGAAGCCAAAACAACCTCTTCCTCCTTTTGCATCTTCTTTTGTTTTTTAAGTTCCATTTTCAGTTCTTCCAAAAGTGATGCCATTTTAAACAACCACCCAATTGATTTTAGTCATTTAAATCCTTTAGCCAAAAATTGCCAAGTAATCCAAATAATCCAAAGCTGTTTCTTCTTGTTTCTTTTTTCCACTTTCTCTTCCTGGGGTTCTATTACTTTAACAAAATTCCTAAAAGATGCATTCTAACTGAAACTTTGTGTTTCAGTTAGAATGCATCTTTTAGGAATCTTGTTAAAGTGTCACTGTAGGTTCCTATTAGTTCCAGGCAGTCTCCTCCATTTTTCCAGATCCTGCCCTTTTGTTCTTTCCTTTTCTCTCCTTTCCCTGTTTAAAGGTTTTTGAGTATCCAAAAGTCTTTATTATTCCTTTGACATTTTATTTTTAGCTTAAAAGCCTATTGATGTCAAAATGGATTTTTGTCAATTTCTTACTTCAATCAGCTGTCAGTATAAGAAGGGAAGAGAAAAAAACCCAAATCCTTACCCTTCCCTCTCTCCTTCACTGCTTCAAAATCTTCTTTGGGAACAATGTTATTTTTTAAAGTTCAAATTCCAGGGTACCCTACATTGTTGCTTTTTCAGTTCAACCTGGTCAACCAAAACTTTTTCTTCTTATCTTCCTCCTGCTCCTATCTTCCTCCTCCGGTTAAGTTCTTCTAAGAGGTGGCCATTTCTGACCACTGCTGCAACCACCTTTGGGAAAGGGAGTAATGGGCAGCTGAGGAGGAGAGATGTGGCTCTCCTTGACCCTGCTGGTGGTCTCCCCCCTCTTCACCACCTCTACAGGATGGTTTAGCCCTGAATCCAGCCGGCTTGGGGCGCTCCGGCAGTGAGCAGAGATTGAAATTGCGCACAATTGCGGATTTCGGCCTGTCACTGAAGAAGCTCAAACCAGAAGCCGCTGCTAGAATAATTTAATCAACTGTTTTGGTTACCTACATATTCTAGAAGTTCACCAGGCATTCAATTGAGCTATTTATTAGTAGCTGGAAATTCTGAATGATGCTGAATATTTTGAATCAATATCAGAATGCTTGCAACAGATGAACAATATTGCTCAATGCCACTATATCATATACAGGTTCTTAAAGACAGCTACTTCTGCAGCCTTGATCCTCATGAAAAAATCTCCCTGAAATTAGAACATTGGGAAAAACTATGGGGAAAAATACTATACATTAACAATTTCAGCAGCCTAGAAAGAAAATTTGTATAAAATGTTTTATCATTGGCATTTACCCCAGCTAGATTGACGAAAATGTTCCCCAAAAGATCTGTAGACTGTTGGAAATGTAAACACAGCCAAGCACATTTTTTCATATGTGATGGTCTTGTCTAGAGGCTAGGAAATACTGAACCAAAATAAGAAAATAGCTAGAGGAAATCACAAGTCAACGAATTGAGTTAAAACCCAAACTATTTCTACTCGGGATAATAAGAGGAAACTATAGTAAGAAAAATTAATATATTCTATTGCAGATAACGACTGCAGCCAGAATAGCATATGCACAATACTGGAAACAGGACAGCATGCCCTCTGAAGGAATGGTGACAAAAATGGTGTTAGATTGTGCGGAGATGGACAGGCTAGCATTAGAATTAAAAGAAAGAGGGGGAAACAGAATATTATTTGGTCTGGGAAACGTGATATAAATGGTTAGAAAATAGAAATTAAGATTTAATATAAAGGTAATTTAACAGGTATATTAAATTTAATGGCAATGTATATAGTTAAAGGAAGAAAAAGAAATGTAATTGATATGTATATATAAGTATTATTGATGCTGGAGTGCTGTAAAGATTGTAAATGATGAAATATGTTTAATAAAAATATTTATAAAAAAGAAAAGAAAAAAATCTCCCTAAAAATCATCCCCATTTTTTTTTCCTTCGTGTTGCAATGAATAAAAGACCTACAACCACAAGGATATATTTCCAAGAAGTGACATCATTATTATCTCTCAACTAGACTTCCATAATACATCCTAGCTCCATTCATGCCAAGACTGTCCTATAAAAATGCAAGTGTTGATTACTAGCAAAAGTCCGAAATTCTACATCCAGGCAGCTGAACTTGAATTCATTATCATAAACTAACTTTTTTTAAAAATAGTGACTAATATGTTTGATTGTGGGAATGCGATAGACATAATTCCTTTGATATTATTAAAACATTCAACTAAAATTCTCATGAGATTAGATAGAAAATACTAATTTGGGCTGGACCCATGCTATCATGAGATGAAAAAGTGGATTGCTTTGATTATTATTATTTTTGTAAACAAATTTTATTAATTTAAAAAAAACAATACACCAACAAACAAAACGTAGAAGAATAACATAGGACATCTTTTTGAAAGAAAACAAATAGAACATCTTATTTAAAGACAGGATAATTCCAAATTATCGCATTTCCATACCAGCACAGTTTAATATGCATATTAAACTTATTAAACATATTAAACTTATTAAACATATTAAACATATCTTATCTGTTTAACTTCATATCTTTTCCCAACTTCTCTTTATTTCTTCCTTTCCTTCTATTCAATTATATTTCTTTTGCCTTAAATTGTATATATTCATTATATCCATCTGTCTTATTTAAAATTTCATTATTCTCTTCCAACATTCTTCTAATGTTTTGATAAACAAACAAAACACAAAACATAAATACATAAAACTTCTTTTTGGAAAATGGCTTACCTGGGTAGCATCTCTTTATACAGACATAAATCAAGTTCATGCTCACTTAATATACTATTTCATATCTTATTTAACATTCTATATTTTCTATATATTTTCTCTCTTCGTTCACTTTCTTAATTCTATTTTATTTATTTCACCTCAGTTTAAATAATTATACTTGCATCTTTTGCCGTCCTCTTTCAATTATCTACTTTTCTTTTCTTTCTAGTACAATATTTTTCCTGTAATCACTAGTTGAAGTATGACAACTTTTTATCTTTCCCCTAAATTTAATGCTTAAAATAATACATACTTTCCATACTGATTCTGCTTACTTCATTCTAAGTATCACATTTTAGAATAATAAAACAAAAAAAAGAGAATTAGGTTTATAAAATAGTAAAGACAATATTCCATAAAAAGTTAAACTCCATTGTTAAATCTTAAACATTTTTATACATTCTCTTTAATGTATTATTAACTCACATAATATTTCAGTTTTCTAACTCAGTTTCAAATGCTAATATCTACAATAGAATCTTATGTACTTTTGCAGAATCATTTTTTAAATTATTGTTTACCCTTTATCTCTGAAAAAAACCTGTTTTATAACATCTTGTTTTAAACCTTTATGACTTCTCTTTCCTTTTTCCCTTCCTTTCTTATCAATTCTAGCCTTTTTACCCCACCTTCTCTCAAACTCCAATCTCTTAATCTTCCCTCTCTTTTGTATTTCTCTTTTCTGTTGCTTTTTGACATTGTATCGATTTTTCATCTTATTTTTCCCTTTCTTGGTTGCTTTTTTAAGTTCTGAATTCTCCGTTTTCTTTCCCCCATTTCTCTTTTCTTCTTCAAGTGAGATAGTCTGTCCATTAAAGATGGCTTCTTCTCCTTCATCCCAGCCTTCTTGTTGTTGTATTTCTTGGTAGGTAGAAATCGCCATTTCTAAAAAGTGAAAAATAGATCCAGAAGAGGATCTTCTTGCCTTCTTGCTCCTCTTCTTTTAGCTTTTGAAATTCCATTTGTAATTCTTCAACCGATAGTGCCATTTTTTTCCCTTAAGCACAACCCAAATGTTTTTAATCCTTCAAGAAATAGTTCCCAAAAATCCAAAAGTCATAAAGCAATCCAAATCAGAATAAATTGTTTCATTTAGCACTTTCTTCTTTTTGTATTTTCTCTTCCTGGGGTAGAGTTCAATTACACAGTCCCAAAGTAATTTTTAGAAGTCTTATTGTCATTTATTTCTAATCTTATAAGCTGCAAGCAGTCTCCTTCAATACAATCTTAAAATAAATTCTTTACCTCTTCCCTCCCACTTATAGCAAAAAAAGTTTTAGTTTTTAATTCCAATGTTCAGAAATCTTTTATCCTCTTGGCTTTAAGTTTAAAATTTGATTACCTTCTATGCCCAAGCAGGTTTTTCATCAGCTATTTCCATAGGGAGGGAGAATGAGAAAAAATAACTTTCCCTTTCACTTTTCTTCCTCCGCTTTCCAATCTTCTTAAGAAACAATGTATCATTCAAACAATTAAGATTCCAGGATTTTTAAAAGTTCCTTGTTGTCCCAGTTCAGCCAAAAAACTTTCACTTTCTCCAACTTCCTCCTGCACAATCTTACCCGGCTGCAGACTTCTTTGTGGCAGCCATTGCTGACTGCCGCTCAACCGCCTAGGGAAAAAGGAGTTTAGCCGGCTGAGGAGGGGGTTTGCAATACCCCCAAGCCCCTGCCTGGATCTCCTCTCTCTTCAGTTGCCTCTACGGGGCAACCATATCCTCCAGATCCAGCTGGATCGGAGGCACTTCGGCAGCGAGTACAGCAGGAACCGCACACAGTCGCGGATTCCTGCCACCGCCGAAGCCTGCCAGATTGCTTTGATTATTGAAACACATTCTCCATGAGATTGCCCTTAAAGACCATCCAAAAGTTTCTGGTCCAGAAATAATGGGCTTACACTATGCCCACATAACATTCTGCTGTGCTAGTTGCCAATTTGGGTTTGATTCAAGGCATTGGTTGAGTATACCAGAAAGCTATATCTGGCATAGGGCCTAATTATATAAAGCATTGCCTTGTTTGCCAACTCAGCTGGTTCTTTTTTAATAGGTTTGATGCACTGGGATTTCTTTAATCAAGCAATTACTCCACCCTCACCTCACCTATCCACCCATCCCACACATATATTCTTTTGTTGTTCTTTTTCATGCTGTGAGCCATCCAGGGTCTATGTGAGTTAAGTATTGTCTAATTCAAAGTTACAAATAGCAATATCTATCTTTTAATAAAAGGCAACACTGCTCTGGTGTTATTCATAAGTGATGTAACATATGGATCAAGACCATTTATTGAACTCCAGTATTATACTAGTTAGTCTAATGTCAGCCCCCATCCATCTTGAATCAGATTTGGAGCTGCCACAAGGGAGGATAGGTAACCATGGAATGAAAGTAAAGTGAGAAGGGAGGATAGCCACAACAACATTCTTTTGTCAGAGTCACTGGAGTATGGAGGTGAGTGACTGAACTTGGTAAGAGTTCAGAATGAAAGTGGATTGGAGACTGTGATTTGAGGGTCACCAGAAAAGAGTGCTGGGTGTGAGTTTAATATAGCAGGAAAAAATGCGAGAATTCAGATTTGGGTTTTCCCAGATATGCTAATATAACGTCTCTAATAAATTCTTCCTTGGATGGACTCTAAGTGCTGAATTGAGATGGAGAGTTTGGTTGGAACACTGACATCTAAAATGTTCTTACCAATGTGCAGCATTCACATCTGTCTTTTTAAAAAATCCTTTTGAAACATAATACATTTGAAAAAGCTTTGTACAAAGCTAAGTTTTGCTATTTGTATAGATCTGCTTGTGCTTCACTAACTTTTGAATTTATTTCATTCAACTTCATTATACACTTGCTCTCAGTTGAAGTATTTCCACTCATATTCTCTTTATCAAGACATTTTCAGGAAACCATTACTACCTTCTTTTTGTATGTGAATTTTTAAGGCTTAAGGTTAGATTTACTAAGTGTGCATTATGCAAAAGCTTGGCAACTTGATCATAATGAGCATGTTAGATTAACATGATCAAGGAATTTAAATTTGAAAAAAATATTTTTATTATATAAACTTTTATTTGAGAAATTCACAGCACTGAAAAATTTAAACATTCTTCACAAAATAATAACCACTATTATTTTGCAAATTGTTATTATTTGTATTTTTAAAAAAATCATAGAATTTATTTAAGAATTAGGTAGGACCTTGAAAATATTCCAGTTTAAGATCCATTCAAGGCAGGAATCCACAAGTAGTCCTCCATTTACAATGACTATTTAATGACTATTCAAAGTTATAACACACACACACACACACACACACACATTACTTATAACCTGTCTTTGAAGATATGACTACCATTCCTTCCTGCTGTTATGCAATTGCATTTTGGTCACTTGGCAATCCAGAAGGAAACTGCCATTTTTCTGCAAACTAAAAAAAATTCAGCTCCATAATTTGTATTTGCTATCAGTTCCAGTGATTAACCAAGGAAATATTTAATATATGAGTAAAGATTTATTCAGTTAATGATACTGATTAATTAATTGAAGCTTGTAATACTAGTTTTCATCTGAACAGCATGTGGCTTATTATTGTATAACTTAAATGCATAAATCTGTAGACCAGTTCATATTTAATAATTTCAGTATTGTGTAATAGTTTATTTCAGTCGGACTATGCTGATTTTCAGTTCAGAATAATCTGGAAATATTTACAATGATTTAAAGGCACCACTTGACCTGAAGTTTATTTTAAGAAAGTAGTTGACCTTATTACAGAACTGCATTGCAGTATTGAACATACCAATAGACATGCCAAAGTCAAATAAACAATTAACACATCATTCAGAAAAATGTCTTATGTGTCTACATTTATAACTTCTTAGTGACCACAGCAGAACCCCTAAGAATAATATATGAGATATCATTCAGAACCAGCTCCTTACCAAACCTATGGTCTTTAGCAATGTTCATCCCATCCCAACCAGACTCCTGCCTGGTTGAAAACTACAGACCAATCTCATTGTGTTGTGTCACATGCAAAGTTATGGAATCAATTATTAATCAATGTATTACCTTCCACTTAGAGTCAAACAACTTATTCTCCAACAAACAATTTGGTTTCAGAAAAAAATTGCCTGCAATTTGCAACTTCTACACTGCAAAAATATATGGATTACATCACTTGACCAGAGCAAAGCAATAGATGTAATTTACATAGACTTCTGCAAAGCCTTTGACTCAGTGGTACATAACAAACTACTATTAAAAAATAACATTTTACGGCATTTCCAGATCCCTTCATAAGTGGATTACTGCCTTCTTCTCAAGCAGGCAACAATTAGTAAAAATAGGAAATGCCTTATCAAACCTGCACCAGTTAACAGCAATGTCCCCCAAGGGAGCATTCTAGGACCCACACTCTTTACACTCTATATAAATGAACTTTGTGATCACCTTATAAATAACTGCATCCTCTTCGCTGATGATGTAAAACTATTCAACACCACTGACAATGCTACCATCCTTCAAAGCGACCTTGATTATGTGTCTGAATAGTCAAACAGTTGGCAACTCTAAATCTTGACCAACAAATGCTCTGTCCTACACATTGGCAAAAAAATAAGAATACACCAAATACAAGCTCGGTGGATATGACCTCATTGACAACCTTCAGTCTGTCAAAGTCCTTGGAGTTGTCATATTGAATGACCTAAGCACCAGAGTTCACTGCAGCAACATTGCAAAAAAAGCTTTAAGAGTTGTAAATCTGATCTTACGAAGCTTCTCCTCTGGTAATACTGATTTGCAAATTAGGGCATACACAACCTTTGCTAGACCAATACTTGATACAGCTCCGCTGTCTGGAATCTGCACTGTATATCAGACATTAATACAATTGAGCAAGTCCAGAAGTATTTTACCAGAAGAGTACTACACTCCTCTGTTCGCAACAGAATACCACCAGACTTGAGATTCTAGGCTTAGACAACCTTGAACTATGCCGGCTAAGATTGGACTTAAGCCTAGTACATAAAATCATCGGTTACAATGTCTTACCAGTTAATGAATATTTCAGCTTTAACCACAAAAACATAAGAGCACAAAACAGATAGAAACTTAATGTAAACCATTCCAAACTTCAGGAAGTACGATTTCAGCAACAGAGTGGTCAATATCTGGAACTCACTACCTGATTCTGTTGTAACATGCTCAAACTCCCACTCCTTTACCCTCAAACTAACCTCTATTGACCTCACCCCATTCCTAAGAGATCTGTAAGGGGTGTGCATAAGTGCACAATCCTACCATATCTGTCCTATTGTCCCCAATTATAAGTTCCTATTTAATGTACTTAAACTTATGTTTATTCTTATTTTTATTATATTGTGTTTGACAAAATATATAAATAAACAAACAAACAAATAAATAACAAACAATATGCATAATCTGTGCAAAGCACTCTTCACTCATCATACTTGCTTCTATTGCTGCCAAAGCAGCATTTCCAGTTTTAACCAAGGTTTTGCCAAACCAAATGTCAGTTCCTCCACTCATTATGACAAGTTGCTTTTCAAATATTTTACCAAAGCAGCATTGATTATAATAAATACAAAATAGATTTTTATTTTAGGAATATATAAAACTTTATTTTTGATATTACTAAAAAATGGAAAAAATATTTTACTGTGATCTCAATGCAACATGATTATTACAAATGTTTAAGTGCATGACTCACCTCTACAATAATATAGATACTTTTAAAATATGTTTTCTTCTGATCAATTAAAATTTAAGAATTAGAATTAGAATTCTTATTGGCCGTGTGATTAGACACACAAGGAATTTTTTTCCAGTACATAAGCTGTCAATGTACATACAACAATACTGATAACAACTAAGTTATAGTCACATCATAAGGATATAGATAATAGGGAAGGTGAGAATAATAATGGTGATACTGCCTTTTTAGATAGTGTGACAATGTTGTGGGAATTAGTTGTTTAGCAGAGTGATGGCATGGGGGTTTAAACAATTTAAATGAAATTGTTAGGTGTTTATATAATACGAAAATAAGGTAAAATGCAACAGCAAATTATAAATTTTAAATTCTTTTCATGAAACTAGACAAAAAATCAACTGTCATCACATAATGTATGTTGATATCTTTATCACATTATACCAAAAATAAATAAAGTAGCTAAATGAAGTAGTGAAATGCCCAGCATACTTCTGATCATAGCGTATATATCTGATCAAATTCATGCATCTAAGACTTACAACAGAAAGTGGAAAATATTTCTATTATTATATTACTATTTTATTGATTATTTTATTTTATACATAATTTTATAAATACAATTTTACCATATTATATTTATTATTTATATTATTTTGTAATATTTTATGGTTATGTATGAATATCTGATGTATGTTGACTCTAATCTCAAGCAAATTATTCCTGTTTCAGAGACCACAGATTGAAAAGGAAATGAGAAAGTAATTGTCAATCTGAACAGTAAACATTGTGAAAGAATAGTAGGGGAAAGGCGTGAAGGAGTAAGTATTGTGTTTATGCTTGAAGAATGTAAGAAATCTAATACTTATTTCTTCCAGTAATAATACTAAACATTCATGGACATGATTTTCCACATTTTTATGGTTCGATTTCTATGGTTTTAGCAGTCATATAACAACAGCAATTTTTTCTGGACGAAGAAGCTGAGATTTTAAAAAAAGTGGTGCAGCTGTCCAGTAACAAAGTAAAAGCAAAGTTGCTGTAGCAAGATAAAAGTGAAATTGCTTTGACTATTGTAAAATTGCATTGTAGTTGATTTTGCATCTGACAGTGAAAAAAACTAATACTTGTACTAGTATGAATCAGCAAAACTAATATGTTAATCAATTAATGCAGTGACAACTCATCAAAAGCGAAGTGCTGATTTAAGACTTTGGCCCAGAAAGAATTGACACCACATCGATATACTACAAAAAAAGTTAGATATGCCAGCACTGACATAAAAAGGCTTGATTGCTACATTATCTATTGATTAGTTTGTTTAAAATCTCAAAATCTCAGTCAAGGCTAAAAAATAAACAGAGACTTACAAAATGTCATTCTTAGCAGCAACTTTCTCTCTAATTTCTGACATGCTATATGCAGGAAAAAATATTGTATGCAGTTTTTCCCTAACCAAGTAAAAATTGTGCAATATAATAAATTGTATGAGTAAAATGCAAATTACAAGTTGGTGATGTATTAAAATGGCTACATTTTCTTTCCTAAAATATAAAAACTAGAAAATTAATCATACAATCAAATACAATACAGGTAGACTTCACTTATTAACTACTTTGTGCAGTAAATTAGGATGAAATTAGGATGGTGCTAAAAAACTAATTTTGAAACCAAAGCAGGCATTTATACCTTTTGTAGCATCCTTCAGTCATGTGATCACTATTACAATTAGTACACATTGCCTTGTGCTTATCCCATCCTTTTTTCCTTGCCCACACAAAGTAGAGGGATTGGAAGAAAGGGATTACATATGAGAAAACAGATTCAAAATGTGAAATACACATTGAAAGGAATATACTGGAACCAAAAGGCTTGGTACACGAACAGTGGTATATTCCTTGTGGTGTGCCACCTTATTCTCTTATAACCTCTTCCAATTCAAGAAATATAAATACAAATACAATCATTCCCATCTTCCAAAAAGGAAATCCCAAATACGCTCCAGATATGATAAAAATTCCAAAACAGAAGGTTTCTATGATAAATCGACTGATTTAGATAAGATCTTGACAGGTATTGATGAAAAGGTGATTTAAAAATTGTATGGATATTTATTAGAAATTAAGTTAGAAAAAGAACAAGTTAAAGAAACAATGATTGCTTGAGAGAAAAATTTCGGATATGGGATTGATTTAGAGAAATGGCAAAAATTGTGGTCCCAAAATTATAAAATGACAATGTCAACAGCATATTAAAAAAAAATTGTATAAGATGTTTTACAGGTGGCACTTTCCCCCAACAAGAATAGCAAGAATGTTCAAGAACAAATCTGAAAAATGTTGGGAATGTCATCAGATATCCGGTTCATATTACCATATGTGGTGGATGTGTGTGGAGCTAAAAGATATTGGACTAAAATCCACACATGGTTGGAAAAAATGACAAAAAAACATATAGACTTGAAACCAAAGATATTTTTATTGGGAATTTTATCTGAAATATATAGTAAAGCTGGGGTCTCCTTTAAAAAAAAAAAAGTTTTATTATTTTTTAGACAAACATACACAAACACAACATAAAAACATTAAGCCATCTTCCACTTATGTACATACAGTGTGTCGGTTGGTTTACAGATTGTTTTGTGCATCCACTTCATAGTCATCACTTACAATTACTTGTATATATTCTCATATTATCTATCAAATATTCCTAAATACATTGATATAATTGTTAATCAATCATTTGACTATACTATTATTTGTTCATGTTATGCAAGATAATCCATATTTTAATTGATTTATTTTATGACAACTTTATCCCATAATTATATTATGATTATGATAAAGATAAAGATAATACATCTTTATATATTCTTTATATTCTAAAATTCTAGATATTTCATTACCATATTTTATTGTCCAACCATTGATAAAATAAATCCTAAATCTTATAAAATTGTTTATCTTCCTGTTCTCTAATTTCAAATGTCAATCTACTCATTTCAACACATTCCATTATTTTCTTAATAACTTCCTCCTGCATTGGTATTTTCTCATTTTTCCAGTTTTTAGCAAATACAATCCTAGCCGCTGTTAATATATTTACAATCAAATATTTCAATTCCTTACTGTATATTTCAGGTAAAATTCCCAATAACCTAATCCTACATAGCTTTTTCTCAGGTAATATCACACTACTAACTAGAGCATACAAAACATTTGCTAGATCAATACTTGAATACAGCTCATCAGTCTGGAACCCGGATTACGTATCTGATATTAATACAGCTGAGAAAGTTCAGAAATATTTCACAAGAGTTCTCCACTCCTCTACTCATTACAGAATACCTTATGCCACCAGACTTAAAATTCTAGACCTAGAAAACCTAGAACTATGCTGCCTTCGGTCCAATCTAAGTTTAGTACATAAAATTATATATTACAATGTCCTACCTGTCAACTTCACTTCAACTTCAGCTATAACAATACAAGACCACACAATAGATACAAACTCAATGTAAACAGCACCAAATTTGATTGCAGGAAATACGACTTCCGCAACAGAGTAGTCAATGCCTAGAATACTCTACCTGACTCTGTGGTTTCTTCCCCAAACCCCAAAAACTTTAACCTTAGACTGTCTACTGTTGACCTCACCCCTTTCCTAAGAGGTCTGTAGGGGGAGTGCACAACTGCACAAATGTGCCTACAAATGTTTCCTGGAATGTCTTATAAAATTCCACTGGCAAACCGTCCGGACCAGGTGCTTTCCCAATGTTTTGCTTTTTAAAAGCTTCTATTAATTCCATCATTGTTGTATTACTTTCTACTTTCTATATTGTTTCAATATCTTTGGGTATCTGGGGCAAATTTGCTTCCTGTAAGTATTGTTGAATTCTTTCTTCCTGAACATTCCCTTGATGGTACAGTTTTCCATAGTAATCTTGAATGATTTTTTTCTTCTCCGCATTTCCATAGCATACATCAATTATCAATTGATTTATTCTTCTTGAGTCTCTTTCCTTTTTCAATTTATATGCTAGCCATCTGCCTGGTTTGTTTGCATCTTCAAAATAGTTCTGCTAAGCATTTTTAATTTTTTGGGCTGTTTCTTCTTTTTCCATTAGCCCCATTTTATGCTTAGTTATGTCCATTTTAATTTTAATGTCCTTTTTGTGGAAATTTCTGTAGTTCTTTTTCCAACTTCTTGAAGTCATCTCCAATATTTTAAAGATTTTTGCGACAGATTTGATAAAATGGGAAAATTTACAAATATCACTGATTGGGAGAATATCTACAATTAAGATGAATGTATTGCCTATAATCTTATACTTATTCCAGACAATTCCAATCAGATTAGGGAAAGAATTTTTTGAAGATTTAAACAAAATAGTGCTAAAATATATTTGGCAGGGGAAGAAAGCGAGAATAAAACTTAAATTGCTACAAGATGCAAGAATAAGAGGAGGATTTGTCCAATTGGGAATTATACTACCAAGCGACAAGTCTGATATGGATAACACTAAGGAACATCTGGTATGATTGGTTAAAGAAATATATTTATTCCAGACAATTCCAATTAGACTAGTAAAATAATTTTTTGAAGATCTAAATAAAATAGTGCTAAAATACATTTGGCAGGGGAAGAAAGTGAGAATAAAACTTAAATTGCTACAAGATGCAAGAATAAGAGGAGGATTCGCTTTATCCAACTGGGAATTATATTACCAGGTGATGAGTTTGATTGGGTAAAGGAGTGGATAACACTAAGGAATATTAGACTTTTGAATTGAGAAGGACATATCCAGCTGTTAGGGTGGCATGCCTTCCTCTGGTATAAGGGAACTAAAACGTAGGGGTATTTTAGAAGACATTATATTTGAGAAGTATTGTTTCTAAACTGGGAGAAGACAAAAAAGCAATATTATTTAAAAATTCTGCTATGGTTATCTACTATTGAAACTTTTTCCTATCCAATAATATATAAAAAGAAACAAACAGTTAGATATGGTGAGATATTGAATGAAAAGGGTGAACTTAAACCTATGCAAGCGTTGGAAGAACAAGGTGTAAAAATGAATTGGTTTTCATATTTGCAAATAAAATCTAGATTTGATAAAGATGTTAAAACAGAAGGTATCTATGATAAGTTGACTGATTTAAATAAAATTTTGACAGGTATTGATGAAAAAGTAATCAAAAAACTTTATGGACAGAGTTTAAATTAGAGAAATTTAATGCTAGAGTTTAAATTAGAGAAAGAATGCTAGAGTTTAAATTAGAGAAAGAACAAATAAAAGAAATAATGATTGCATGGGGGGAAATTTTGGATATGGGATTGATTTAGATAAATGGCAAAAATTGTGGTCTCAAAATTCTAAAATGACAATGTCAACTGCATATAAAGAAAATTTGTATAAGATGTTTTACAGGTGGCACTTACCCCTGACGAGAATTGGCAGGATGTTCAAGAATAAATCGGATAAATGTTGGAAATGTCATCAGATATCTGGTTCATATTACCACATGTGGTGAACATGCTCGTATGCAAAAAGATATTGGACTATAATCCACACATGGTTGGAAAAAATGACAAAACAACACAGAGACTTTAAACCTGAGATATTTTTATTGGGAATTATACCAGAAATATATTGTAAAGAATTGAAATATTTGATTGTAAATGTTTTAACAGCAGCTAGAATTGTATTTGCTAAGAATTGGAAAAATGAAAAAATACCTATGCAGGAGGAAATTATTAAGAAAATCATGGACTGTGCTGAAATGAGTAAATTGACATTTGAAATTAGAGAACAAGAGGATAAACAATTTTATATGATATGGGATTTATTTTATCAATGGTTAGATAAAAAGACATGGTAAAGAAATAGATTAGTAAGCCTTACAATAATAGTTAATAGATTGATATAGAATACAATATAAAATATATAACCATTGGATGAATGTATAAGATTAAATCATAATGAAAATTAGAATATCTCATATAAAATGATGGAAAAGTCAAATGAATGTTTAATAATTGATATTATATAAGCACAAGCTAGACCAATAAGGTGAGAATTTCTATAACTTGTGAGTAATGGTAAAAAAAAGGATAGCACAAAAGATTGTAACCAACTGACACACTGTATGTATATAATTGAAAGAGGTTTTTATGTTTTGTTCGTATGTTTGTTGTAAAAAATAAAAACTTTGTTTAAAAAAATAATAATATCTGTAATGCATGTGCAGAAAATTTCACCTCTGATCTAGAGGCAACTCTAGCCACTCTGAGATTCAACCTACAAAATAAGAAACTCTAACCTAAGCAACAAGAATATATCCAAACTGACCATAATAAGAAACAAACAATTACGAGAAGAAATGACCTGTATATGAATATTTAGAAAAAGACTGATGGAAACATGTCACTCATAGAAGAAGAAGAAAATAATCAAGAACTCGCTGTCTAGCTCAACCCAACCCAGTGCAGCCCCACTGAAGCTGAGCAATCAATTTCTGGAAGAAAGCTTGCAGACACCTGGAAAAGGGACATCATCAATTGTTATAGGAAGAAAAGACTTCCACAGGAAAAAAAAAAGACAAGTGTTGGTGATAGAAGACTCAGTTCTGAATGGAACAGATTCAGCTGTCCATAGACCAGACAATCAATCTAGGGACATATGTTGTCTCCCTGGAGCAAAAATCAGATGTGTAGTTTAGAACCTTACAAAAATAATCAAGCTCAGAAATTACTCTCCCTTTCTTTTCCTTAATGTGGGAATGACCGATATGACAATGAACCTAAAAACAATATCAAGAGACTAGAGGCAGCTTGGCAAGAATGTTAAGGAGTTAAGGAATTTGAGTTGGTAATAAATATTTAATTCCTCTAGAGCAGATTGGCTGTTTATTATTGTATTTGCAAAAAAGAAAAAAATATGAATATCTGGAAGACAGAAAACTTACAACAAGAACATCTTGCACAATTTCATTTTATAATGCTGAGTTAATTTATCTTTGGAACTAGCCAGATTAAGGTGTTCAGCAACGTTAAACAACTAAATTAGGTTCAATTTGTCATGTCCCAGTATATGTTATCAAAACAAGACAATGGACATTTTGGAGGGAGGAGGGGTGGCATGATGTTAACCTTTATTTGTTTCTTCCCACAAATTCAATCATCAGGTGCATTTTTCTGCTGTAGTTTGAAAGTAGTCCTTTCCTTTCATGTCATTTCAAGTGCTCTTGTCTGTTTACCTGAGACCATTTGACTTTTTTACAAGTTAACTCCAACAATTGACTGGCTTTTTCACAGAGGGGGAAAGCCTTTCTGAAACAATACTTGTCTGATCTAGGAGCTTCTAAGCTCTTTATCTTTACTGTTTATATATTGTAATAGTTAAATGTTTAAGTAGCATTTCTAGTGGTTCACATTCAGTGGCATCATCTTTTATCATTTTTCCTTTCTTCATTTTTGCCAACTGAGTACTAAGCACTAAAAACAATAAAGGATTAAAGCATTTCATTGTCTGGTCACCTCTTTACCTAGCAGACAAAATTCTTAGCCATTGTTCTACTTCAATATCAACAAATCAACACCTAGATTTCATTACAGTGCAAAGCAGCTGGAAACAAAATAAATTTTATTTTAAAGGTGGTATTCTATGTGTGTGTGTGTGTGTGTGTGTGTGTGTGTGTGTACTTTATACGATTGTATATTTAATTTTATTTTGTGTACTTATATTATCACACTTCTTTGTAGGTGTGCACCCGCATATGTATAAACACACACACACACATGCACACACACAAACACACACTTTAATTCATACATATAAAGATATATAGTATAGGTCCTGGAAAACCCACTCACAGAAAGGAATTCATTTATTGTGCAATAAGCACCATTTTATAGAAACAAAAATGTTCTCATTGTGCAAAGAGGTACTTCCCATATATAGGCATAAAGCACCTCTTTTTCATCAAAACAGCAACTACAATGTGTTTGCAAGTCTTGTATGACTGCTTTGGAAGTTGTTCCTCACTGCTTTTTCATTATTTGTGCATTCATATTCACATTCCAACAGAGCCATCTGGAAGGAGCTTCTGAAGAAGTTACACAAGCTTTCCAAACAAAATAGCTTCTTGAAATATTATAAAAGAGAGGCTTTGTCAATGTTCCATCATTATGAGGCACCACTTTCAAAAAGTTTGAACAGTCTTAAATGATATTACACATTTAAAATAAAACAATATAATGAGCCTTTCTAAGTATGAATATATTTTAAAATGTTATATTTCATTAAATAAAATTAAATGAAGTTATGACTCAATGTACATCAGTTTGTCCCAATTACATCTGGCTCTCTACGGATTTATCCATTCAACCCACCTATGGAGCACCTGGATTCATCTCCAGTTATCACATTTTTTAACCTGTTGGATGTTATAAACCAAGCAAAAAAATTGTGAGGCATAAAGATGGATTACTTGACTCTTCCAAACCTCCAGTTTTCCCCAAACTTTGTGGGTTGGTGGCCCAGCTGGGGAGGAAGAACTGGACTGCAGAGCTATGGGGTAGAGGCACACGTGCAAGCAGCTCAATTTGTGTGAGTGATACTGTGGCATGCACATGCAGCTTGACTTTCACAAGTTGAGCTGTGTGCTCATGTGCACAAGTGCTGGCCCATTGCTCACACAAATTGAGTGGTGATCACACATATACACACCAATACACTCTTTGGATAGCCCAGTTCTATGTAGGCTGCAGTTCAGAGGTGGGCCACGGCAGAGGTGGTATTCAGCAGGTTCTGACCAGTTCTGGAGAACTGGTAGTGGAAATTTTGAGTAGTTCGGAGAACCAGAAAATGCCACCTCTGACTGGCCCCGCCCTCACCTATTCTCCGACTCCCATTGAGTCCCAGCTGATTGGCTGGGTCTTCTTTGGTTGCCCTGCATAGGAGAACGGAGCTGGAAAGCAGGTTAGTGGGGTGAGGAGGGAATGGAGATTTTACAATATCCTTCCCCTGCCATGCCCACCAAGCCATACCATGCCATGCCCACCAAGCCATGCCCACAAAACCAGTAGTAAAAAAAATTGAATCCCACCTCTGGGCGGTGGCCCAGGGATTGGGGATCCCTGGTTTAATCATATTCCCTAGCACAGTGGTCACTAACCAGTGGTCTGCAGCCCACAGGTGGTCCACGAGAAAGTTTTGGTGGCTCACAGAGAAATGTCACACCCAGAGCAGTCCCCCAAAGCAATTAATCCAGGCTGTGAGGGAACACAAGGCACCAACTACCTTGCCCGTGGGAAGCCTCCCTGCCCACTCACTCCTTACCTGGCAAACTTGCCTACTAATTTGCTATTTTTCCTTTTCTTTTGGATTTCTTGCTTTCTAGCTAATCTAAAAGCAGAGCCAAACCTTCCTTAGGACTGAAGCTTCTATTATTCAGTGCAGACTCAGGTAGCTGATGGCAGAAAAATAGTTCTCTGAATGAATCTGTGATTCAATCTGCCTGCCTGCTTTGCCTGATTTTGGGTAAAAGTTGCTCTTTTTTTTATAAAAAATTCAATATTTACATACATGGTGTGTTGTGAGTTAATTTTGTGAGTTTGCGTGCTAGCAAATTTTATGAATTTGCTTTCAAGGAAATGTTATGTGACAGACTCAGGTAGCTGATAGTAGAAAGATAGATCTCTGAGTGAATCTGTGATTCTGTGAGCAACTCAATCTGCCTGCCTGATTTGCCTGATTTTGGGCTCTTTTTTTAATAAAAAAAAATCAATATTTACATAAATATTTAAAATATTTACATACAAGCCATGACCAGCAAATCACATGACCACCAAGCCACACCCACAAATTAGGCCATGCCCACAGATCTGGCTGTTAAGAAATTTGAATCCAACCCCTGCCTCTACAAATTGTGTTTTTATGTATGTGGGGGGTGGGAGGGGAGAGAGGTTAGATATGATTTCTCTCTCTCTCTCTCTCCCACCAACATCAGCAAGCCACCATCAGTCAAAATTCATATTAGTGGTCCCCGGGATTTAAAATTATAAATTTGGTGGTCCCTGAGGTCCAAAAGGTTGTCAACCCCTGCCCTAGCAAACTTCAGAAACTGAAAATCATGCAATATATAAGAAACTAATAAAAGGGGGAACAGCCAGATTAGTATCTGTTAGGAATAACAAGGTTACCTAACTTTGTTTGGGTAAAATAATATATATAAACTATGATTGTAAGTAAGTGTGTGTCACTTTAACTGCAAAGCATGTAATTTTGGGTGCGGCTGTAAAAATGCCAAAAGAGGGAGCAAGAGAGATTACTGTATTGCCTGGCTTACTGAATTGCTTGCTGACAATGATGGATTGGTGGTTCCCTGCTGCTGCTGCTGCTTTTGCTGAAGAGAGAAAGGAGGTTTGAACTTCTTCATATCTCTACTGTGAGAAGATTTATTACTGGACTGATATTTGTAAGTTTACTGACCTCTTTTTCGACACTGGACTTTGCAACTAAATAATCCCCAAACAGACTGAACTAGTGAATGATATCTGGGCTGTTTGACTATGCTAAAACTCATACTGGAATAAACTATTTAACTAGCACAGTGTATCTGTTTTACTGAGTGTAAGCTACAAAAACGTTTATCTCAAATATTTTGCCTGCCTGCCTGCCTTCTGTGCAGATTCTGCTAGGGTGTATCCCTAACACTGGTTATGGGCCAGGCTGCACAGTCAGACTAACCAGGATATAACAGGCTGATATAAAGTGAGAGTTAGTGTAGTTACACAATACTGTAAACAGACAGCTGTGTTTTATTAATTATAGTTTAATATCCAGAGAAAGATGGCACAAGTCAATTTACCAAGTTTGTCTCCAATATCCAAACTGGATGGAACAAACTATGTTTCATGGTCTATGAAATGCAGCCTACTTCTACGCAGAGAAGGTTTGTGGAGTATAATTCAAAACCCACCAGAGGTAGATGCTTGGGATCTGGAGGATGAGGATATTTATAATATTTACCCAGATGCCCAGAAAATACAAGAATATAAACTGAAGAATGAGCAAGCTCTCTGTATAATAGGATTGACACTCTGTGACCAGCAGCTTGTCTATATTTGTGGAGAAGAAACAGCTGCTAAATGTTGGGAGAATTTAAAGAAGATTTATGTTCAAGACAGTGTAGGAGCACATATAAATCTTACACGAAAGTTGTTCAGAACATATCTTCAAAAGAATGGAGACATGTTGACTCATTTAAACACTATGAAGAGGATTTTCCAGGAACTGCATGAAAAAGAACTTATCTTTACAGAACTGCATCAGGTTTATATAATTTTGTCTTTGTTAAATGAGAGCTACGATGACTACATAACTTCACTGGAAGTACTGCCAAAAGATAACCTCACATTAACTGACATTACTGGCAGATAAATTGAAGAAGCCAGGAGAAGGCTTGAAAGGGATCGACTCAGAAGGGAACAAGCAAAAGAAGATAAAGAATCATTGACAGCCTATACAATTAGAAAATGTTTTAATTGTGGAGGAAAAGGACATTTGGCTAGATTCTGNTTGTTCAGAACATATCTTCAAAAGAATGGAGACATGTTGACTCATTTAAACACTATGAAGAGGATTTTCCAGGAACTGCATGAAAAAGAACTTATCTTTACAGAACTACATCAGGTTTATATAATTTTGTCTTTGTTAAATGAGAGCTACGATGACTACATAACTTCACTGGAAGTACTGCCAAAAGATAACCTCACATTAACTGACATTACTGGCAGATAAATTGAAGAAGCCAGGAGAAGGCTTGAAAGGGATCGACTCAGAAGGGAACAAGCAAAAGAAGATAAAGAATCATTGACAGCCTATACAATTAGAAAATGTTTTAATTGTGGAGGAAAAGGACATTTGGCTAGATTCTGCAAGAAAGGAAAATGCCACAATGCCAGCCTGAATGCTAAAAGGCATCAAAAGGATGAAAAAGAGTTAGCCACGTATAGCAACGAAACTGTGAATAATAATTTATGGGTTGTAGATAGTGGAGCATTGCACTGCATAACGAAACATAAGAAAAGATTTATTAAGATGTCCACGAGTTCACAACAGATATTGTTAGCTAATGGCTGGAAAATGAAAGCAAAAGGTGAAGGTATTGTACATTGTTCTTGCATAAAAGAAAATGTAAAAATGTTATATGTACCACAACTTAAGTTTAATTTGCTTTCAGTTAGAGTTTTGATTAAACTAGGTTATGTAGTTACCTTTAGGGAAGAAAACTGCATAATAGAAAAGGAAGGTAAAACAGTGACTGCAACTTTAAAAAGTGAATTGTATATGTTAAATGATAATCAGTTAGAGGTAGCTAACACAGTGTATAATAATGTTAAACCTAATGATGAATGCATACATTTGTTGCAGACATCCAGGGCATATAAATTGGTGGCTGCTGTGTTGGTGTGGAATTTCAATTGGAAGCTTGTGGGAATTAAATTTTGATCTCGGCAGTTGCATAGGAA
>BHEV01014609.1:546-31206 GCA_004319985.1 Emydocephalus ijimae
ATAATATTTTGCTGTGCTCTCCCTCTATCTTATCACATTAAAATGTCCTTGAGAAGGAGTCTTCTTACAGTTCTCTCCAATTCAAATAAAATATTTTCAAGCCTCTAGTTGGCAGTGTTACAAAGTTTCTTAATACTCTTCTCCCCCAAGCCAGAAAAAAAAGGATAATTTATACAAAAAAAAAAAAAATAGCCAAAGGGAGCCTCTATCCTAAAAGAAAATTAAAAAATCAAAAGGAGCATAAAAATATATGTAAGAGAAAATTCAATCCAGTTACCTACAAAGTCACACTAAAATACCCCCAAAAAAGTAAGAAAAAGAAAAAAAAATCCAAGCCTCAATTTGACATCACTTTAAAAAACGTCGCTCATACAGTTTTTGTCAAAAAAAAAATCTCACAGGTTTCTTCTCTATTCAGGGTGCCCTTTCAAATCTCAGCAAATTTTCAACAAAAAAGAAGTTTCTCACCCAGCCGACACACTTTCACTTCCAGCCACTTTCTTTCCGGAGCTGTCCCGACTTCAGCAGCTATGGAGGCTGCCTCTCCGCCGCCAGCAAAAGGGCTTCTCCCGGATCANTGTTGGGACTGACCAGGGGCAAAAATATCGGCTGCAATCTCAGAGCCCCGAGATCGCAGCTGTATCGCCGAAACGAAACTCCGCCTTCTCCCCTCTTTTTTATATTGTTGTGGGATTTTAAAACATGTTTTTTCTGTCCCCTCCTGCTGTAGTTGAACTCGAGCTCTGAGTCTTCAGCTCTGAATACTCCACCTGTTGCCAATTTAATCAAGAGTCCTGATTCCAGAGAAAGACTTATTAAGAATATCCAGACACAACTTTTATATGAATCACCAATTAATGGTACTACCTCAACAAGTACGTGTAACTTTTGTGGTATAATACTGAAGATATGATTAGTTTCTTCAGATTTGATTAGTATTCTTTCAGATTTTATCCTTAATATTTTTGTCATAAGCTTGCTCTAAATTTGTACACTGAGTGAGGAATTATTAATAACTCTTCCTTATTTTGCATTATAGACGATGATGAGAAATGACATGGTAAGAGTAGATATAGATGTCTTTTCGATATGCTAGCTTGCAGGCTGCTTCCCTTCTTTTTATTCCTGTACAGTTGAAATGCTCACACTTGGTTATTTTGCATAGATCCAAAGATAACCTCCAATATTACTTCTGGAGTTGCTAGTACACTATCTGAGAAAATAGTAGATACTATTGGAAACAGCCGATTGAATGCACCTTTATCGTCAATACAAATTCATTTCATTCAGAATATGATACAAGAAACTCTGGATGATTTCAGGTAAAGAGAATTAGATTCATATGTTACTTTACCATGTTGTTCTGCACATTTATTTTTCATGAACTTTACCGCTTAGTATATGTTGTATATAAAATATTTCAAAACTGAACCATTTTGATTTTGGTGTGCCCTGATTCAGGAGTGAAATAGGTTTCTTAAAAACGTGAAATGGTTGCCTTAATAATATTTTGTCAGTCTTGAAACAACTGCTAATGTCATTTTCATATCATTTCCTATCTTCATATAACTATTACAGGCTGCCATGCATGAAATCCCCTGCTCATTCATCAATAGTTATCTTCTCTCCAATTCGCTTAGCAGAAAATACCTCAGGTCCTGAAGAAAATGAAAACTGCTAAATATACAGTACTAGTTCTCAAGAGGAACTTGAAGACCTCGGGGGTGTGATTTTTGTGTCAGTCTTGTAATTTCTGGGTTGATTCCATAAAAATCTCCCCCCCCCCACAAAAAAGAATGCAGGAGACCCATAATCTGGAAAATATTCATAGCATAACTGGAGAAATCATGTTCTTTAGATGTTATTAGACTTTAATGTTTAGAAGCCAGGGCCAAGATGGCCAATGATCGGGAGAACTCTTGTGGAGCAGTATGGTGAGATGGGTGGCACCTTAGATTTTCTACTATTGAATCTGCTCAGGCTCTACTGTACTTTATTCATAGAATTCTAGAAAACTATTACAAATACTATAAATATTACAGTTCAATAGGTTTATATTGCATTGTTTATCTAAAGCACTGCAGATATTCCTTTAATCATAGGTCTTCCTCTATGATTGGTAGTAACATTCCTTAACTATAGTATATTAGTTGCTACTTTAATGTTTTATGTTCCTTTATCTGGATACATATTTTTTAGAAGCTTGCCAAGATAACAAAAGTAAATATTGACATATCCAAGTACAACCAACTCTTTTTGTGTTACATATTGAACATTGCCTCACCTGGAAGTTGCTTGTAGAAACTAGATGCATAAAATATTTTTTCTTTTATTTGATAAACATTATTATATTACATTTTAAATAATGTAATATACTAGAATGCTACTATATAGTGGTGAAGTTTAGCAGGCAAATGAGTGATAATTTATTTCTGTTGGTCATAGAACAGCATTATGCTCTGTAACAATCAGACTGAAGAATCCCTTGTCAGTTTATGCATTCATTGATGGCTTTACTGTGTAAAGTATTCAAGCGCAGTGCAACAAAAATTTAGAAGACTACCCTCTTGTATTTTTTTATTAGAAGAAGTAGTCCTGTGGAAAATTATTGAGAATGAAAAGAAATGTTTTCTATTTGTACTTATTTCAATTCATATCTAAAATATAGCAAATATTTTAGGCAGTTTTTAAGGCAGTATATTTTACCAAGTGTTTGAAAATAATTATCTAAATTTTTGGTAAGGCTTCTATTTCCAATTTTTTTCAAGATAAATACAAAATAGACTCTTTTAGTGCATTGATACTGGTACTGAGTATTCATGTACTATAGGCAAATTACACATTTTTGAATCTATGAGAATCTCCTAATTTAGGGGATTATTTAATACTTGTAATAAAATAGGGTATATGGGGGGAGAGAAACAGCCT
This sequence comes from Emydocephalus ijimae, assembly GCA_004319985.1. Classification (NCBI taxonomy): domain Eukaryota; kingdom Metazoa; phylum Chordata; class Lepidosauria; order Squamata; family Elapidae; genus Emydocephalus; species Emydocephalus ijimae. The sequence goes on from BHEV01014609.1 coordinate 3,475, forward strand.
GAGACACTGAAACAGTGTGAACAGCATGTTTCCTAAGAAGAAAGAATCAAAACAGTCAATTTCATAGTTTCCAGTTTAGGTTTCAGCTAACTGTATTGTGCACATACACAAACATATGCATGCTCACGCATACAAACTGATGTATAGCTTGTGCCTGCAACAAAACATACAATTTCTTACTTGTTATATTATGTCACAAATTATATTTATCCTGTTGTATTTTGTAGAAGTATTCACAGGATTATACAATTTTGCAGAATTTCCCACAGAAGAGTTTTCCACCACGAGAGTTTTGCACGCTTCTGTTTATTAAAATAAACAGATATTTTTCTTTGTATTCCATTTACCAGAGTAATAGAAGCCTGATGCATTAGCTGTCATATTGGGTACTTGACACTGGAAATGCAGTAAGATGAAGAGAAACGGTCTCTTTCCTAATAGCCTTTTATTTTGAGTAGGTTCCATCAAAGAAATACATTAACATTGAAGTGAGGGGATATAGTGGGATGATAGTTTATCATTTTGAAATTACCTCTGTAGTAGTAAATCTCTGAGTTGGAGAAAAAAAACGACTAGACTTGTGACATAAATTGGTGTTTTTCTCTCCTCAGGGAAGCTTGTCATCGTGACATTGTAAATTTGCAAGTAGAAATGATCAAACAGTTTCATGTTCAGTTGGTATGTATACAAATATAAAGAGGTGTACATATATGTTGACAAACTTCCCTTTCATTGCAGTGCTTAATATTTTATTATGCTAAATCTGGGGCACGCAGATGTTTTAAAATGCAATTCCATAATCCTTTACTGTGGAGCCAAACAGTGGGAAACTTTTCAGCAACCTGAAACGGAGAGGTTGGAGCCAGGACAAAAATGGTCCAAGATTATTGGGTTTAGCAATGGTCATTTCCAGATTATTGGTTTACTTAAAAAGTAAAGAATGTGACAACATTTTGGTTGTTTTTGATTGTTTGTGACAACTACAAAGTCTACCTTTCTGTTAAAAAAAACCCGAAGGTGCTTTTTAATTGTTGCTATTGAAATTTCATATTTAACAGTAATTTAATATTAATTATTCTATTACATATTGATTTTCTTTTCTTTTCCCTAGAATGAAATGCATGCCTTACTTGAAAGATATTCTATAAATGACAGTTTAGTAGCCGAAATTGAAAGATTGCGTGAAGAAAATAAAAGACTTCAAACCCACTTCTGACAGATTCCTATTCATGTGAAGAAAATAATTTGATATTTTTGCTCCAAGTGGCTAAGACATCATGATGTCATCTGATAATTTCTGAAGGAGTAAATTCAATATTTCTTACAGTACCAAATATTTTTAATTGTAGAAAAGCAAAAGAAAATGCACTTACATTTGTATCAAAGTGTTTCTATGATGAAGAAGCTAGATTAAAATTGAGGCTAACAGGATTATTAACCAGTTCTCTATCTATATATAAAGTGCCTTTATAAAAAAGGAAACTAAATAGGAAATGTATTTTGTATAACAATTCATCAACCTTCTTTGCCTTGTGGTATTGGTGGAGCTCTCTCCTTTTAGACTGAAAAAAATGCAAGTGCCTGACTTGATTTTTATATTGTACATGCTCTTTAAAAGCTCGTATCTTTCCTACAATGGTTACTTTGTAAGTATAGAATACAACTCTAATATGTAACTCAATTGTAAACAAAATACCCTCAGCTTTTCTATATAATTTGAAAATATAGTTTGAATAAACAATATGTGTAGTCTTGTCTAAACATACTTGACCCAATAGTATTACTATACTAAAACCAGCAATTTCTTAGTCTGTTCTTTCAGTATAGTTTTATTGATTTCTAGTAGAGAAGTCAAGCTCAGTTATTTCAGTTTGACTTTGGTATTTGTTAGATTTTTGTTATTAAAGTTGTACAATTGAATGGGCTTAATGTAATTTAAACTGCAGAACAAAATAACTAAATTATTCAGCTACCCAATGGGTTAAAGTATGTCCTGGATCTTCCTGTCACAATTTATTTTTTAAAAGAACGCAATTTCCATGATAGAAACTTGTGCCTCTGATGTAAATGAAGAAAATGTTTTCCGATAGCCCAGTTGGTATATTTTTAAAAACTTGTACCAAGTTGATACAATTCAGTAAAATGGTTAGTTTATCCATTATAATATACATTTTATTGAGATAATCATAATATAAAATACAAATGAAAATAAAGATGATAGAGAAATGGAGAAGGAAAAGAAAGGTGTGGAATAATAGGGAAGATAAAAAAAAAGTATTCCAACTTTTTTTCTGATCAGTAAAGTAAAAAAAAGGTTGATTATCCATGAAGAATGTGTACATGGTGATAAGGTCCATTCCAGAATAAAAACAGGCTACCTTTGAAAGTGGCAGACTCTTACTTATTACAACTTTGTAAAACCAAATTGGCCTGCTTTAGATTGCTGTAGTAATGGATTTTACCCATCAACAAGGAGTTTGGACTATATTTTCATATGATTGTGTCATATTGTCAGGTACTACAGTAAATTCCACAAAATGTAAAGAGATTTCAATATTTTGATAATATGAATAATGCAACCTGAATTTACTTTTCCACATGTCACTTAGTTGGTAACAAGCTCTCATAGCTATTTATAAGTACAGTAAACTGATTCTAGGAAGGAAAGTTATGATTTCCAAAATTGTGTGTGTCCTGCATTTAATATAAACAGCTCCATTAAAGCCCTTTGTTTTCCTATTCACACCACAAATCAGAAGAATTACAGTATTCAGAAATGAATAATATGCAGCCGTTCTATATACTTTCCATAGGAAACTTATAGTAGATGGATATTCTAACCCTGAAATTGACAACGAATCTAGGAATTACTGTGAAAGGTAGTGTGTTTAAGGACATGAATCAGTTTTAGTTTCGTATGCAGGTAAGGCATATTATTTTGGCAGAAGATATACTTGGAAAATATGTCAAAACTTTGTGCTTGTCTTCCTTCTTATATATTTTTTCCAATATCTAAAGCATTTGATAATTTCAGATACAGAATTTGTATGCCATGTTACTGTCAAATTGCCATGTCAAAATCTTGAAATTGTTCACAGTGTTTAAAAATGTAGAACTATGAAATGTTTTTCATAGAGAGTATAACCTATTCAATGCTTTTTGTACATCTGACTTAAAGATCTGACTGTTTTCTGTTCCCAGTAATCTGGCATGGAAGGTGCTTGTCTTTCATGCTTATAATCATTTACAGAAAACTGCAACCATATTAGATTCTTTTGTAAACCTGTCCTATATAGAAATGCTTCGAAGATTCTCTCCAAGTTTCTATGCAGAAGAAAGTTGAAATGTTAAAATGTAATGTATATTTAAAAACCATACTGTCAAAAATTAAAAGCTAAGTATTGTTATGGAAGGTCTGTGCTAGAATACTGCTTTTGAACACTTGTAAGATAGCCAGGATTTTAAAAATAAGACATGGTGACAAGTAATATATAAGGTTGGGAATGCTGGCTTTAGTGAATGGAAACCAGAATGGCAGCATTGTGAGTTCTTAATTTACTGAACCAGTTTCCCACTGTGAAATCCACAGGTTTCTGTTCTGAATCAATTTTGGCATGCTGTTCCATTTTTCAGATTAATATGCTTTCTTTGTTCAGTTACTAAACACAGAAAGTGTTGTGTGACATCATAAAAAAATTATAACCCAATTAACTTATAAAATATGTTAAAATAAATATTGTCCTTTTATTGATATCACAGTTATATAGTAGCTACCATTATGTTATTTGTTATTATCACATGATTTTATTGTACATAGAGTATTTCTCTGAGGGACATAGGTGGCTCAGAAATGTGAAAAATAAATAAAATGAGATTCAAGGCAGAAACAATTCATATGTTCATTTAATATGATGAGAAAAAAATAAGAGTGGACTTTCCCCCCCTTTTTAGAGAGGAATGATATTCACATAGATGAAATTAAATAGTATTTTTGAGATGGGAATATATTAATAGGTAATGCTTAAATCCTGTTGAAAAAAAAAGCATTAAATGGACAATATCATATATAGACAGCAATTATGCTTTCGTTAAGGTAATATATTAAATTGAACTGTAACACTGGGATTTAAATGTAATAAAAACCAATACTAGCATACATGATATCCAAGAAATTACAATATTGACTAGTTTGGATTATGTCATTTCTGTAATTAATGGTAGTTGTTTAATCCCTGTGCTTGTATTTAATTGGAAGTCAAAATCATTTTCATGTAACCACAACAGTAGTTTTAAATTATTACAATGATTTTCCCTTGTGATTTTCTACTTAACTCATAACCTAATTCTAAGTGTATGGAGTTACTCTTGTTACAGCTCAATGGTTGCTGTTTCCATTTTGATTCATACTTTTGATAAAGTCTAGGGAGTGTCTCTTGCACGCATATATACTCAGATTGAGTTCACACCTTACTTAATTGTATTCTATTGAAAACTGGGATTTACATCATACTAAATCCAAACCAACCATAGTATGTTTCAGTGCAATGTACCAACTATGGTTCTCTTTTCACACTTCCTCTTATATATGCTCCTAAATTAATGCCACTGTTTCCATAGTGACATGTCATTCAGAAAGGAAGACTTAATGGAGTGATTGATGAAATAAGCAGATTCTTTTTTGTTCTGGAGTATTATGTGGATCTGAAGTGGATTATGTGGATCTAAAACTTTTTCCAACAGCTATGCTTTTCTTTTGGGGTATTCTGCTTATTTTTACAGCACTGAAATGAAAGCCTCTGCTTTCTGATGTATATTTTGTTGCCATGGAAACAATGATCTCAGTGGCAGGGATATCACTAATCTCTAATGTGAAAACAAAACATAACAATTGCTTAAGATAGAATGCTTTGAAAGCTTGGGGCAGGCTGGGCAAGTGAAAGAATCTAATCAAAATATCCCTTGTTGCAAGAACAATGAATAAGGTGACTGGTGTTGCTGTTTCACCCCTTAAGACTTAAAAAGTTTAGGAACCCTTAAGGCCACATATTTCTAATGAAAGCAAAAAAAATGCAGTTTAGTCAGTAATGCTCTGCATTCTTACGTGACCGTAAGGTCTGCTGAATTTGGTGGGATTTAATTCTTAATAGATGTGTATATAATTACATTCTAAATTGCTTTGTGTAAAACAATTTCTTATTTTATTACTTTTCTTTTTTAATCCACCTTTTAATATACACCATTTTTACTGCTTTGATACAGGTAGCTCAATGCAATATTTAAGAAAGATCTATACAGAAAATAATGTTGGTTTTGTTGGTAACATGCATTTTGTTTTTTATTCTTGCATTCACTTATGAGACAAAATTATTTTTTCCCCCAAATGGTTGCTAATTGGGGACTATAGGAGCAAAATTTCGGGCATAAAATGACAAGTTATTGAGATAGGAATACAGGGGAAAACAATGTGTTTTTCAGTAGACAAAAGCTTACCTGTTTCTTCTAAACCATTTTCTTTCTTAAAAATAGATATCCATAGAGGTTCTGTTAATCTCTTTCCTCGATGCTTGTGTCACAAGCAAATTAAGTGTAAAATGGGCTTCTATAAGGATGGCAATGCCTGTATTCTGGAATCATCCAAATACGCTCACAAAGACTTGGATATTTTTGTCAGTCACATATGAGAAGTGGTTAGCAGGCAACACCTACATGGAGATTACTACTAATGTAATGAGTAATTTTCTTTTGTGGATTTACAACTCAGTAATATTTCAAGGAAAGAAATGTACTGTATTATTTTTTGAGTATCCTTTAAAATTTAATTAAAATGTCTATATAGGCCCATCTCCAAATACTTAATTTCATCTAAATTATGAACTAATTCTACAAATAAATTATAAAATAACTGATACAAGATGACTTGTACAGTCATGGCAGAAAAAGTAAAACACTAAAAATGGAGATTAAACCAACTGATCTTCATTTAAGATGCCAGTCTATGGTCAGGTATAAAGTTTTGCAAGGAAAACCAATTATCATAGGAAATTAATTTTGGGGTCTTGGTCAGACAAAAGACAAAATTCATGTGATTGCTGAAGAAAATGAATAAATATAGTGCAGTGATAAATCAATAGATTCAGTCAGTATAGCTTAATATTCTGGATCTGCCTTCTATGCCTGCTTGAGAGTAACATATTGGGCAATAGCATAAAGTCTGTCATATTCAATAAGCTGATCAAGATATACATTTGACTTCAGACTAACTTTAGTGTGGATTAACATTATTTTGGGTATTTTTTGAAGTTTATGATGGTAGAGGGCTTTTATACCTTTTTGACTTTGGAATATCACCTGTACTGTTATTTAAAATGGACGACTTGCTTGGTCTTGCTCACTGATGTTCCAGACCAGGGGTCTCCAACCTTGGCAACTTTAAGACTTGTGGACTTCAACTCCTAAAGTCCCTCAGCCAGCAAAGGGACTCTGGGAGTTGAAGTCTACAAGTCTTAAAAGTTGCCAAGGTTGGAGACCCCTGCTCCAGACTACATTTGTAGGGTTTTTTTTTTAAAAAAAAATAAGGCTAGGATCTGAGTTTTATTAAAAATAAAAAGACAAATCCTCCCACTTGGTAATTCCATGGATATATAATTTTATTTGTATCATTCTGGAAGTGGCCACTGTATTCTGCGATTTCTTTTGACCTCCTAATCTGCTCCATAAACCTTGGATTTCCTGAATACCAAGAGAAAAGAATATTGGTAGTTCAGAATTGAAGGGTGGGGTCCTTGGTGCTCTCTGAATTTTTCTTGCAGCATTTCATTATCAAAGTAAGTAACAACAGTTCTTGAATAATAAACTGGCCCTGCTTAGATTTTTCACAGTTATTGGTACAACTTCATCAAGTGGTCTGTATAAAAGAAAATCTAAACCAAAACTTTTCTTAACCCTATAACAATTGATTTGTGCTCGCTTCCTGGTTTAGAGGGATAGTACTTTGCTTTGTCTAAAAGATCCATTTCAGAATTTATATACTACTGAAACTCATTGTGTTTACCTGTCTGTCTGTACAGGGTTAGCCCAAACGCTGCATTATACCACAATAATGTTTGAATCAAGGTATCTAAAATCTGCTAACTTAAAAAATGTATAAAATATTTGGGACCCATTACACCTGTGCAATTGAAATTTTTACAATGTTCAGGTCAGATTTATCGGCAAAGTTGTGGCAGTTGTAGCATCCCTGTGGTGATGTGTGATTTCCTGCACTCCCACTGGTGTTGCTTTTTGCCCACCTGTGATCTTTCTGTATATCTGCCTGGGTAAATAAATATTGACTTCTTAGTGAAGTTTGTTAAGCCTATGTTCCACAACCAGGGTTAAGGAGACAAGCTAAACAGAATGTGCAGTGTTAGTCAGATAGGCATACAGATAAATGTGTGAGATAAGTTTGTATGTTAGTTAACATACAGTAAAAATAACAGATACGCTTGTGCTATCAAAAATATAGTTTATTCCATTTAGAGTTTTATAGCATAGTCAAAATAACAGTCCATTAGTCATGTATCGTTTTAGTCAGTCCATTCAAGGATATTCAATTCGCAAAGTCTGTGTAGAATATCCAATGTCAGTTCACTTACAATAAATCAGTCCTCTCACCGTTGATAAATCAACAGTCCTTTCTCTCTCCCGTTCCAGGAGGGGAAAAATGCAGTCTTCAATCCATGCAGTAATTAGGGATCATCAAGCCAGAGAGAGCAAGCTGCCCTGCCTTGCTTCTTTTATGGTGCTTTTACAACCACTCCCTTAATTACATTCTTACAGTTAAAGTTACAGACACTTTAACTAACAAACCATGATGACATATTTATTATTTTACCTAAACCAGTTAGGGTAAACAATGTTATCCCTAACAAAGTTCACATACCACTGATTATTTTTCTGTTTATGATATATATTCTTAGATGATCATGGGACTGTCCAGTAAAAAAGGTCAGCCTAAAATGTAATATTTATTTCTAATCACAAAAAGACTGCACTATCTTTCAAAGAAGACCCAATGTGCCACAGAGTTGTCTATAGTTTATTGTAAAAATTAAATAGTAGTGGGCAAAGATAGATTGTGGCTTTCTATCCTTCCCAAGTAAGCCTGTTTCTGATGTTCTAGTAAATGTAACTGGGAAGGTTGTAGATTTCTCCATAAAGAATGTCAGAATACTGGTTGATACTTGTTCTGTATGTAGGACTCATTCAGATGTTGCAGTATATTTTTGCAATATATTTTTCTGAGATGTTAGGACTTGGTCCATTATAAAAAGGCTGGCTATAAAACCTTCCTTTTGTTTTCTGCTATATTCTCTGAGTCCAATAATTTGTCCAATAATTTCCAGTATAAATACCTGGCATAGATTTGCTGGTATTGCTTAATGTTAAAACAGAACATTTGACTCTGTGTGTGTGTATGTGTGAAAAGTTTGTAGCTTCCAACATCATTAATGTGTATATATTGTTAACTACCATGAGGTGGCACTCTGACTTCACTTAATTCTGTTTTTAGAATCTCTGCATTTAGAGGAAGAGTGGTCATGTTACTTTAGGAACAGGTATACGGTTTGTGTCCAGAGCTATAGAATGAGATTAAATATAATTCCAGAAAATAACAGATGGTTATATAAACAGTAGTTAGAAGTAAACCAATGCAACAAAAAGCAAAAAAATATTTTTACATACTTCACAATTGCCTAAGTATTTGAAAGTTTCTGGAGTAAACAGAGGCCAAAAAACTATAAGAAAACTGCTCACTTGAAACCTAGCTACTAAGGAAGCAACATCATTGCATGGGTTTTCTGTGCTATAAAGCTCCTGATAAACCAAAGTCACATTTTTTATCTTTCATCCATGGATTTATTACTCTGAATATGAAAACTTTGGTTTGCGTAGGATTGATAGGATGAAAACTGGCAATGGGAATTCTCACTCTCTGCCATTCAGAAAGTACAATTTTTACTCTTTTTAAAAAAGCTCCAATGCAAAGATACAAGTTCCATATACCTTATGTTTTAAAAAACTAGCTAGAATGCCTCTGAGAATAATGGTGTGAGATAGAATATCATCATTTGCAAGATCATTTTAAAAAGATTTCAAACAGTGATTTGAGTATTTTACTTGGGAAAATGCCACTGTGGAAGGACCATATCTCATGAAAAAGTGTTACCTCAGATGAATATTCGGATTCAGTTCCACAGCTAGTCTGGGAGAAAAAAAATCTTGCCTGGGATCTTGGACTGTTATTGTCGGTGTGTCAGTCACACTCTGTATGGTCCTATGAGCTAATTCTATTCAAGCAGCTTCTTGTGTTTGCAGGAAAATGGCTTCTGCAGTGTCCAAGACTGATTCCTTATATAGCCAATATCACACATAAACACAAGTATTTTCAGGCTTAGACAACCACAAATTTACAAAAGGGTAACCTGGATTAGAACACTGGAAAAGGCCAAAGAGAATTCCATGCTCATTTGATGTTAGGATATTGGCTCATTGCTGAGAGAGTGAAGATGATAAGTGGTGAAGTTATAGGATGCCCAGAAATCCTGGGAAATAACATGATTGGCATTGAATATACCATATTCATGCTAACCAATATGTTATTTCCCAGGATTTCTTGGAAAGGCAGCTGTTTCTGGCATAACTTTAAAATAGTTTGTTTATACATTCAGAAGAAAACAAGTATTGCTTATTAGGCTCATAAATTGTCTTCTCTGCCCTGCCTCTCTGGAGACTGCAGCCAGTACCAGGTTACCAGATACCTGTTACCTGAAATTATTAGCTCTAGACTGAAATCTTTGCTGCCAGATTCTTCCTATCATTAAATATCATTCACTGTTATCTGTGAGGTGAGCATGAGTGTGTATATGTCAAAAAGGCTGAGAAAAGCTAAAAACTATGCTTCTGACCATGATAAAGAAAAGTGATATGTTTCTCACCATTTGAGCTATTCTTTATTAAATGAGATGCTGCTGCCACCTGTGATATCTTCAAAAAATGGAATAAGTGTATATCACTGCCATTGGGAACTACTGAAAGAGGAGCAAGAGTCCTGATGCCATGACTAAAAAGATGACAAATAATTTCTTTTGAAAAGTTGTTACACTATAGAAGCATTCACTTCCGAATTACGGTCCTAAAAGTAAAGTTTGAGGTACTGTTTTTAAAATACACAGTCATGTCTTATATTTGTAGTTGGCTTAGAATTCTATATGTAGATGTACATACCCACCCACTTGCAAATGGCACTGGATTGATGATTTGGATATTTATTATAAAGGGTCAGTTGCTCTGAATCTACAGTAAATAGTGACCGGATATCAGTGGACATTGAAATATTGCAAACTCAACAATAGCTCTCACTATTGGCTCTACTGGCTGAGGCTGCTCAATGCTCACTGGTAACAACTGGAAGGCTGCTACATTTGCTAAAAAAACTTGAGTATTATCCATACCTGCCATTTTGACCATGCATACCATTTGATTGAACAGATTTTTTTCTATTATATATCTCATATTTTGAGTGTCTTGAACATGATAGACTGAGGATCATCTTGAATAATTGTTATATAAACATAACATAATTGTTATATACTTGTTTAACTCTTTTCGAAAAGCATTTTATATGAGATTTTTCTGATGATAATAGTATTTCTCCAGCAGAGAGCAGATCTAGCCTATACATTAAGAATGTTTAACTTATTTTTCCAAAATTCAGTTAAAAAGAGATATTAATGTACAATTCTGGCTGATGTTGAATATATGTCTCCATCTTAAAGATCATTCTAACACCATGGTAGTATTGTAAGTAGATTCTGCCACAATGAAAACAAATATTGGAATGCTGTTTTAAACAATTTCCCCTAATCTATGTTTTTCTTTAAAAATGAGGCATTTAGTTAAACAAAGGAAAGTATATCGAATATATATATATATTATTAATAGTTTTGATTCCAGAATTATGGGTGCTGATGGAGTCAAAGCATTACAGTACTGCTTTCTATTCTACAACTAAGCCTCTGTTGCTGGGACATGCTGGTTCATTACTTGCTTTATCAGAAGGATTTTGGTAGCACCTTTTCTGACTAACAAAAATTATTAAAGGTGTGGCTTTTATAAACTGCTATCATAGGGTAGTATGACTTTTTCCTCGGTTGTCTATGTTCATGGTCAAAGTGAACCCAAGACTTTGAAAGGCCCAAAGCAAAAAGTAAAACAGTGCTTCTTCCATCCAACACAAAAGCTGGTCTAACAGATACCACTTTATAATGCACTTGGAATACCACATTCAGTTTTGGTCGCCACAATGTAAAAAAGATGTTGAGAGTCTAGAAAGAGTGGAGAGAAGAACAACAAAGATGATTAAGGGGCTGGAGGCTAAAACATGAAGAACAGTTGCAGAAACTGGGTATGTCTAATGAAAAGAAGGACTAGGGGAGACACGATAGCAGTGTTCCAATATCTCAGGGGCTGCCACAAAGAAGAGGGAGTCAAGCTATTCTCCAAAGCACCTGAGGGCAGGACAAGAAGCAATGGGTGGAAACTAATCAAGGAGAGAAGCAACTTAGAACTAAGGAGAAATTTCCTGACAGAACAATTAATCAGTGGAACAACTTGCCTTCAGAAGTTGTAAATGCTCCAACACTGGAAGTTTTTAAAAAGATGTTGGATAACTATTTATATGAAGTGGTGTAGGGTTTCCTGCCTAGACGGGATTGGACTAGATTTAGAAGACCTCCAAGCTCCCTTCCAACTTCTGTTCTATTCTATTCTATTCTATTCTATTCTATTCTATATGCACTTTATTTTAGTTGTGGTGAACATTGCATGTTAATAAGTTAGGAGCATTTCAAAATAGGTTGCATGACATGCTCTACCTGAAACCTTAACAGCTTCTACCTCTTCCTGCTCCTTCATCCATTTCACAAAAGAGTTAATTGCAAGAGTCAATTTTAACAAATTAAGTTTCCTGCTATTTATTTGCTCCAGTATTACTTCCTTGCTGTAGCTTTTTTCTGTAATAGTAAATTGTTCAATTAATATTTGATTTTCTGACATTTATTTTAATTGGAATTGTTGGATGTGCCCAACACTGACACTGACAGGTATCATAAGGCCTGTCTTCATCAAAAATAAAGTGGAAGCAATTTAAAACCCAGTTTCTAAAAAGCCCAACCTGACTTACTCTTACATTTTGTTTTAAAAAGCATGTCATTTTTCTCAAAAGCTTAGATTCAGTTGCTGAAGCACTAAAAAAATATACAATCAATTCAAGTAAAAATACAGCTCCTGAAATAATTGAATCTTGCCCAGGAAAAAAACTTTCCAGCAAATATGTATCTTACAACCTTTCCCAAATGGCACCATTAATAATACCATGCTGATTGAGTTTGGGGATGAGATATTTAAACTGCTTGTTCTGTAAATAGAATCAACACCATGGTTAGTTGATTAGACCATCTGGAGATTTGACTCTTGCTGAAAGGCAGGAAAGGTTACTACCATCTTTCACTTAGATGTTCCTGTTCATTTTCTGTCCTTAGAGACTGATCGTTGCTCAATTCCTGCTAATATCTGTGCAGGTAGTCCTCAATTTATAACCACAATTGAAGCTGGGATTGCAATCGTAAGTTAGTGTGGTCATAAAGTAAGATGTCACATGACCACACCAATTCACAATGGCATCCCTCTTGAAATCATTAACTGAGAATAGCAGCCTGTTGTCTTTGTGGTGCTATGCTGTCTTTGAACACAGCATAGCTAGAATAGCCCTGTGTAAGAAAAGTTTTCTGGACAAAATGGCTCCAAAAAGGAAACAAGGAAGGGAGCAACGTGATTCTGCTTTGGCTGCAGCAGCTGGGTGAAAAAGGAGAAAGGTCAGGGTAGGGAAATGAGAGAGAAAGGAATTCCCTAAATTGGAAAGCATTGGACAAAACAATTATAGTTTTACTGATCGTGAAAGAAAAGGTATTCAAGACATGTTTTGGGTTTTCTAAATACATCTAACTACATTCAGGTTTGGATGTAATAATAAGTTGTGATCAACTGAAAGAAGCAAAAGTTTCTCATTAGAGGAGGAGTCAAGAGAGCAAAATAATGGTCCTCTATTTTTTTTAACGTGACAATAATGTTAACTATAATTAATGGTGAATTAAGAATAGCAAAAGCAGATTTACAGGGCATTTGCACCTGTTAACATTTTGTTTAGCATTTTATAGGTTTGATGTTTTGGTTATTTCTGTTAGTGGTACCTAGAATACCAAAAGGTTAGAATAAAATAAACTTGGCACGATTGTGTAATCTTACATGTGGCCAAGGTATCAAAATATTTTGCAAAATTTCATGAAAAGTTAGTAAATTTGCACAAATTAATGGAAATCTCAAAAGATTATAGTGGTTTCCTGGAAAATCCCCAAATATATTCTGAGGTGTAGCAATATCACAACATTTTAATCATTTCAAATTAAAAAAAATTATTTGGATAGTGATGTGTTGGTCATTTGGAGGTTGATAGAAGCTTCATAGAGTGTTGATACCCGCTTCAGAAGATGTTAAGTATTTTTTGAAATAAATTTTCTAAGTAGTTCTTAAGACTGTTATTTTCAGCTTTAGGAAAATAGCTTGTTGTGATTACTATTTAACTGGAAGTAGATATAGTTCTGGACATATAGTATGGTTCTGTCTACTTAATTTAATATACTTTTAAGTTAAATTTCAGACCATGTAGATCACTTTTATATGTGGCTTATAATATGTATGTTAGGAGCTCCTGCGGTGAATTTTCACCTATTCAAAATTTGAAATTTATATTCAAGGTTTATAAAAAGAAAAACATTGTTTCAGTCCAGTAAAAATATGTATTTTTATAAGCCATAATTAATGACAAAATGTGAATCTAACCTGTGACTTAAAATATTCTGATTAACAAACAGGTTAGCTATGGTTTGACATTGTTAACTGTGGATTCACAGAAAGACTAATCCCATATTCAGAAGAAACTGAAATCATAAACAGAAGAATTAAATTATTCATCAAAGACAGATAAAAATGATTGTGAGTCTAGGAGTTCAAGGCTTACTGTTACATAATAAATAAATAACCAAATAAATAGCTAAACAAATAAACATACTGTATTGTATCACAATATGGCTAATTTTTCAATCTTCTAGGTACAGAATATTTTTAACACCAAGAAATGTAAGAAAGATTAAAGATTGGCTTCATCCAATATAAAATTTCAGGTGGCAGTTTAGAAATTGCTTAGTATTAAAATTTTGACTCATGATAAATACAGATATGACAAATGTACAATAACTGAAATGATAAGAGACTTTGGCAGGATAATATTTCTTATTTGTATAATACTTCATGTCTATGAGTCACAGTTATTGCTGTTCCTGTACTTATTTGAATATGAAAAGAAATGAACTGCAAATATTGATTTCCTACAATATTTATCCAACAAAAGAATTTGCTATGATATTAATTACCCTGGGTGACATAGCATGCCCTCAAATTCTTCTTGTTGTTTTTGTTCAACATTATTTCATAAAGCTGCTGCAAGGAGATGTCTATATTGCAAATGTTCACAATAAATTATCTAAAGGCATGACATTTTATGTATGTAACCAAGCCTTCTTCACTGGAAATATACTATAAAAAGAAATGAGAAAGGTCAGTTGTATCAGGGAATTTTATGAAATTCACTGAGCTGGAAGTCTATGAAGTTTACCTTATCGTACTTGGTTCAATAAATGTTCAGGTACAGAACTTGGCTTTACCTGTGCATTATTTCTCTTACTGATGTACTTGTTTCTATAGATGTTCAGAAAGATGTAGGTGTTTAGGGATTTTTTATTCATATTTATTTGTAAAGTACAATAGACAACAGCAACTGAAGTCAATTTCTGGTTATTAAAAATACAGTTCTATGCATATCTATTGTATAAGATTTCCTAATAATTGAATGTTTATACACCATGTTTATGTTTTTAGCAAATTTGTTGTAACCCCAATGGTCTTGAATTAGGTTAACATTAAAAGTTCAAAAAAATCTTGAAACCTTTGTAAATGTCTGCATTTATCTACCATTTTATTAGAATTAATACTTTTACTATGATTCATCTGTTTACTGGTGCAAAACGTGAACAATCTGCATAACTGATGAAGCAGTTTCATTTTAAAAAGATTAACACTATGGGAGTATTTCTTCTGATACAGATGTCTGATGTTCATTAAATTATTTTCATAATACACTCAGTGCAGTCTTCATGGGAAAAGTAATTCAAATGGGCTTAGATATGAAGATTACTACATGGAATTAAAACTAATGAAGGACTGTACACACTTCTCAGCTGTGCTGAAAACCTGCTGAACTAAACTCAGAGACAAGTAGTAGTATTTGATTTATGAATTTGAAAAAAAATAAGTTAATTATAAATTGTAGTGTATTCAGAGACAGCATTAGGGATTGATTTTATAAATTAATATATTTATTTAGAATTGGGAAAACAAGCTAAATAGCATGTTAAATTTGTAGATAATAAATAGGAAGGTAGTGCAAATCAGGTTGGGAGTTATAGAAGAAGAGGACATCTACTTAATGATGTTGATTATTTATCTGTTTCTAAATTCCAGACAAGGACATATTTAATGCTTTGTATCTACTTCTTTGATCCTAACTCACTTAAATGAGTTATGTAATATTTTGTCAGCTTGGAATCAAATCACTTATTTCTCCATTTACTACTCACTTTGCAACAAAATGAACCTTTGAGATAGGCTGGCCTGAAAGAAAGTGCTTGGCCAAATGTAACCCAGAGATAAGTTATATGTTCTTTCTGACTGTTGCCATAATCATCTGTCATCTGGACTGTTGAAATGCTTTTTACATGGTGTTGCCCCTGAAGACCACTTAGAAACTATACTTTGTCCAGAATATGGCTGCACTAATAGATATGTGTGTAACTTATTTCAGTATATCTATTTTAACATCTCTAACTTGCAAACAATACTGATTTACAGGTTGCTTCCAAATGCAGTTCAGGTGCTGATTGTCATTCATAAAACCTTTCATGGCTTGGAGTGAGGTGGCTTATAGGACAGACTTTCTTCAGTTGGTTGTGGTTATTCTTTAAGATAAGGCAGGGTTGGAAAGCACAAAACCATAAACCAAACATTGCCATCGGTCATTTAGGAAAAAAATGAAACTTGGCTGTTTAAACAGGTCAGACCATTCTGTGATTCTGCCTAGTTGATAATAAGCAATTAGAGTTTGTTTGGATGCTTTCCAAATACAGTAATGTATTTGAATAATATTTTAAACTCTGTACATTGCTTTCAATCTTGCTTTCAACCTAATAATTACTTATCCTTATTTCCTAAAATATGTATAACTAGCCACTCTTGAGTTCCCTAAAATTGAAAGATAGATAACATATAAATTTAATAAATAAATCAAATCTTATATTCTCTATGCTCCAGTGTTTCCTTACTTCCTTGCAGAAAAATTCAAGCTAACCACATATGACAAAACATGTAAAAACAAATAAACAAATCAAGGCTAGCTCATCGAAAGCTCCCTTGTTGCCCCTCTCTCACAATGACACACATAAAAATGTGATAATTTATTTTGTGTGCATATGTGTATGTAAGTGTAAGAAATAAAAGAATCTAGTCTCCAATCATCCTGTTTTAGAAAAGGTTAAGGAGATGGTTGGGCTACAGTTTCAGAGAGTTTAAGATGTCCATGACATGAAGTGAAATAATCCATTGCTCAGATTAGGTATCAATATGTTGATGATGCCTAATATATATTCTGATTTTAGGCTGATTAAATGGTGTTGTGAAGGTCTTGTCTAGTGTCTGTATAAAGAACAGAGGATCATCCATAGCAATGTTAAATGGTTGTGGTTATTTGGACCACTTTGTCCTGGGTATTTTCCATTTTTAGTCCTACATGGGGTTGCATAGAAGTTGTATAGAATTTGCAGGTTTTCCTGGATTTGCAAATCATGCTCAAAGAGCAAGTGACAGCTCTGACCAGGTACTTATTGTGAACTAGATGCACTAGTTCTTGGGTAGGAAAGGTCCTTCAGACAATAATTTATGTCTCAGTTATGTTAGATGCAAATTATTCAATGCATCCTAAATAGGAATACCTTTAAGACCCCTCAGACACTGCAGTTGATGCAGAATACAGTGGTGCATGTTGTAATGGGCATATTACTATACAACACCAATGTTTTGTAAGAGGTACTGGTTGCCAGTAGGATTCTGGGTGTTGGTGATTGCCTTTAAAATCCTTCAAGGCATGGATCATATTGAGGTGCTGTCTGTCTGCAATCATTTCTGCCCATTCTCAAATGATGTCAATTGCTGGAACCCAGGAAGTCCCTTTTCTAGTACCTGACCTCTAAATTTGTATGGATCCTGCCCTACACTTGTTCAAGTGGGCTTTAAAAATGACTTGTTCCCTAGGCCTTGAATTAGGGAACAGAACTCTTCTGGGAATATGTATGTTAGATAGCGGTCGCCAACAAGTGGGCTGTGGAGAAATGTCACCCCCAAAGCAATTAATCCAGGCTGCACAGGAACACAAGGCTGTGCTGCCCTCTTGGCCTGCGGGAGCACAAGGCTTGTGTCTCTTGCATTGCGAACAACATGAGGTAGTGAGGGGAGGAGGGAAAGGGCGAAGGGGAGAACTTGCCCCACTTGTTAAACATGCTCCCCATGCTTTGCCTGGCCACTAGGCTGCTTCTTTCTACTTCTTTCTTCTTCTGCTTTTGGCTGCACTCAAGAAAAGCAGCAAAAGTCTCTCTTTCTCTCGCCCCAAACTCTGCCAGAAATGAGTCTTTGGGACCCTGCAAAGCAACCGGCTCCAAGAGGCTGCGCTGGCAATGACTCATTTCTGGCAGAGTTTGGGGGAGAGAAAGAAAGACATGCTGCTTTTGTTGCTTTCCTTGCATGAAGCCAAAAGTTAGTCAGTCAATCAGTCAGTCAGTCAGTCTCTCTCTCCCTCCCTCCCTCCCTCCAAGAATGGAGCTGGAGACAGTATTCTGCAATCCCAAATAAAGAACAATCGATTAGTAGAAAAACAAGGTGGGGAATTTTCCTGCAGACTTTTTTTGGGATTTTCCCAGGGTTTCTGCAGACAGAGTGAACCTCTGTTTATATGATGGAACACTTCAAGTCACTAAGCAGAGTATAGCAATTGTAATTGGTAAGGTAAAGGTTCCCTACGCACATACGTGCTAGTTGTTTCCAGCTCTAGGGGGCAGTGCTCATCTCCGTTACAAAGCTGAAGAGCCAGCACTGTCCAAAGACGTCTCCGTGGTCATGTGACTAAATGCTGGAGGCGCATGGAATACTGTTACTTTCCCACCAAAGTGGTCCTGTTTTCTACTTGTATTTTTACATGCTTTTGAACTGCTAGGTTGGCAGAAGCTGGGACAAGTAATGGGAACATTTCATGATACGAAATGTCAGAACGCCCTCCCCCCACAAACAAATCTAAAATTATGCTAAATCGAAGCAGCATATAAATAGCAAACAAACATTAAACGTCTTGTTTATTTATATACAAACCACAGAGAATATAAAAATACCAGAAGAAATATGATACATTGGGCCCCAAAGAGCTTTGATCCAGAATGTTTGCATGGCAAAACAAAGATACCTCTTTTCTATTTGTGCTTTTCAACAATTGGTTGAAAACAATTGGTGTATCCCTGCGTTGATCATCCAGATTATTCCTGGAATTTATTATCCAATTCCATAATGTTCTTTCTCATATTACCATTTTTTTGAGATATCCCATTCAGAAAAACCATCCTACTGTTATGACATTAAATGGTACTTCAACAATAACAGCTAAATCCTGTCAATACAGCATCAGCCAAAGACATTTGATATATGGGATTATTTTCTTGTAAACAGGGCGGGAAAAGGGTTAATTGGACATGAAGTTTATTGCATTAGTATGGGTTGTAATTGCTTTTGACCCTTTTAGTTTTATTGTTTGCTGTCCAGAGTTCTTTGAGATAGGGAGGGTGGATAGAAATGCTGTAAATAATAAATAATTTTTTCAAATATTGAAGCAAAAGGGGTGTGGTGGCCTAGTGTTGAAGACATTTGCCTGCCACTCGGAAGATTGAGAGTTCACTCCGAGGTAGTGGCAGATGTTTCTCTCCTACGGCGCAAAGAAAAAAAAGATGTCAGGACGGGCATCCATCCAGTAATCACTCAGCTCCATATTAAAAGGATCATAAAAGGAAAGAGGGAAAGTAAGAGCAGAAAATAACAAGAATAATAGCAACAGCAGCAGCAAATATCCCACCAGATGACCCTTGGGAATGCTTGGGTTAAGAACCAAAGTTTCTGGAGCATCATTTCATCATTACTTTTACCAGATCTTGAAATGCTTTTTTTTTTAAAGTGTTCTGAACAGCCCTGTCCTTTGGGGCTTTTTAGTAAGTGGCTGGGATACCCTGAAAAGAGTGTAAAATCAGGAAAGGAAAAGAGAACAGAACATACTGTAAGCTTTGCTTTGCATTAGAAGCAGAAAACCTCTAATTTATTCTCGCGTCTCTAATGCTTGATATCCTTTCAATGTTTTAAATAATAAAGGAAAGTGGCCGGTACAGCTAAGTCTAAGTCTAACAATAGCACAACATCAACTCTGTAAAAAAAATGGAAATGGATTAATATATCCTCTTGTTGCAGTGATTGTTCTGGAACACTACAAAAATATTTGAAGGCTTTGCATGAGATTTATTTTAGATAATGAACAAAATGGATGAGGGGGGGAGGGAGGCTTTTCTGTACTTCAAGTCTGCAACCTCTGAATAATCCTGTGCACAATATTTCACATACATATACCAAAACTAAGTAGTAAACAAAAGATTCAAATTGCATTGCCATCTTAAATTATGTACTGTATAACAACATTCTCTGCTTATGTGTCTGATGACACTAAAGCTACTGAATATATAAAATATTCAGTTGTCTCTTCAATTTAAAATGCAATCAGTCATAGTTAATAGGTGCAACTTTGTATTGGTAAAACCAAGAGAAGTGCAGGAGGATAGTTATATTGGACTGCCTTTTTGCCATCGCAATCAAATGTATAATGAGCCTTTTTTATTATTTAATACTTACATAAGTATAGTTTATGAAAACTTATTTTGAATAACTATTTGAAACTTGAATTTTGTTTCCAATATCTATATCTATATCTATGTCTATGTCTATCTCTATCTCTATCTCTATCTCTATCTCTATCTCTCTATCTATCTATCTATCTATCTATCTATCTATCTATCTATCTATCTATCTATCTATCTATCCTCTTCTTTGAGCAGCAAAATACTCAATTCTGAAAAGTCTGCCTACATTTAAATAGGGAGAAATTTTAAGATGGCTGCATCTCATCCAGTTATTGGCTGATATTTTTGATTACCACTGGAAACTCTCTTCCCTCAGCTGAATTTTCTCATTGTCACAATTTAAAAGAAGAAATAGAATAGGTTGAGTATTATGAGAGCAAAACTCGTGCCCTTATATACGGAACTGGAAGGGAAAAGTTAAATTCTTCCCCTTCATTTTGTAAAAATTCTATTCCTCACTCTATAGAAGTATGTCCTTTATGCCCTAACCCACTCCCCCCATCACACACACACACACACACACACAAATGGTCAGCTCTCAATATTAGTTAAAATTATCAATATCTATTGTCTCTAAATGCAGGAGAAACTGCAAGAAACTTGTCTCTTTATATGACAGGTGTCCAACTGCACAGGTAAAGAACTAGGTCTCCTTTATTTTTCTGACACTCTGCCAATCTTGTGCCAAACCTGTGTTTAACAACAGCTTGAAAAATAGCTGGCAGGGATGCCGGCTGGCTATGAGAGTTGCTGAAAAGTTGGTTGGAGATGGATTCAATGTTTAACAGGATGTTGGCATGGGGAATGGAAGCAGCCCCTTCTTGTGATACTTTGGAACCTTCTTTCTCCACATTGTGTGATTTGTAGAATGAAGTTTCCAAAATATAAGAATGGTGCAAGATGACCTCAGTAAGAAGGCCTGGTAAGGGCAAGGAGGTGCTCAGATAGGCTGCATAGACCTGTCAGCAGCGGAAGAAAACTGTTGAAGGTAAGTGGCATGTCAGCATTCCAAGTAATGCACCCATTGAAAGCAAAACTCCAAGGCAGGTAGATTCATTAAAGAACAATTTATTCAATACATCATATTGGCGCGACTGTGAAAACCGACTCTGAAAGTTCCTGTGATTTTCACCTAATTAAAAAGTGAAAGTTCCCTCTTTCCCTCAGGTCATTGGTCACATTGTCCAATAGTGTTGCTGGCTGGTTGCTTGGTTACTTCACTCCTCCTCTCCTGGCCACCTGTTGGAATGACCATGGTTCCCACAGGAAAACATTTTTGTTTTGACTGCCAAAAAGCTAACTATGCCCCCCTCCCTGTCCCCTCTTCTGCCTTGTGGCAACCCTGAAGGAACAAAGAGGTCTCCAGACAGGTCCACTTCAGGATTGACATGGCATGCAGCAGGTCCTATGCAGCGCAATGCTGTGCTGGCAATTGAGGCTGGGTGGTATGGTGCTGGCATGGCTGGCTATGGGAAATTGGGTGCATTAGCAGTTAGAATGATGGCACATGGGCTGAAGTTGGAGGTCTGGGGATGGTGGAACTGCTTGAGACTGATAAGACCTTGTGGTCAACTTCATGCCCAGCCCTAGCACAGCTGCTGAATGCCACTATTCAGGGTGAACAAAAGGGCATAGAGGATGGAAGGGAGGAAATAGGCAGTTGGCGGAAGAGTTGCAGAGCTTGTAAGTGCAAGAACCCAAATTTTGTTGATATGACTGCAGGGACACAGGTCATAACTTCCTTTTCATTCAGCACCATTGTAATTTCAAACGATCGTAAATCAAAGATGACTTGTAGTGCTTAGGAGATTTCCTTTCTTACTATTGGCAAAGTCATGCTCATCTTTTTCATGTCTGCTTCAACAAAATTTTAGTCCCTGAATATAGAGCAAATCGCATCTTGTTTTTTGGAATTTAGATTTGGAAAACAAAACTTCTTGTTTTAAATGCATTTTTTCTCCTGCCTTTGAAGTTTAGCCACATATCTATAGTGTTCTCGCTTTTCATCTTGACATATTCTATCTCTAGTGCTCGTGTGATCTGCATGTTAACAAGCATTTAAATAAGATATGATGTGTCAATCCTGTTGCAGTTAGAATAAGATTGAGCTGCAATATTAAAAAATCTCTTCCACAGGTCCTTTTTCCTATATGTATGATTCCATATAAAAGTGGAAATGAATAAGGAAAATATCTTTGTGCCTGGATATCATTATTCCTCATGTGTTATTCACACCTGAAGAAAGCTCACTCTCAATTTTGGGATAGAGAATCAAGTTGCAGTTGAGATGTAATTTTTAATGCATATTTTCTCAACAGAATTCCAATAGTGGATCCCCAAATGTAATAAGATGGTCTATCATCTTTTTGAGTAAATGAATCTATATTTTTGTCGATTCAAGCTATTACTATTCTCCTTCACCACCTCTGCTCTGCACTCAACCAGCTTTTTGGTTATTATATTGATGTATTATTCTCGTGTTCCTTTGTCATTGTTTATTTTATTATTGTATTATTTTACTTTTGTTTACATTCCTTTTATTTTTCTTCCTTTTTATTATTGTAAGCCACCTAGAATAGCCCCACGGTAAGATAGGCAGCAAATAAATAAATAATGAGCTGGGTATTTTACTGTATTAAAATATTACCCAGTAGTTGTACAAGACTCCTTTTCCAATCTTTGCACTTACTATTGAAAAGGAGACAACTTTTAAGGTAAGCAACACAAAGTAGAAAGTCTTTTTTTAAATCCCAGATGAAGATTTTGTTCTCACTTATGCTTTTTATCATCCAATGCAGGTTAGGATGCTTTTGCTATCCAGATATTGTTGTATTGCCCCTTCTATCATCCTGATTAAATGACCCAAGATTGATTAGAGCTGGAATACAACGGCATCAAAAAGATAAAGAATTCTCCTTCTGGATCTAGTTTATGTTGGTTTTAATTTTTTTCCAGATTTTGTTCAATCAAATGGCTGTTGATTTAAGCTTTATTTGATTACTGTTTGATGAACATTTTTTACTGAGCTTCTGAGAATGGCATCAAACCGGGGTGTCAAACTGGCAGCCCGTGGATGTGTCACACAGAGGCCATGCCCATCCGAATTCCGCAAAGGGGAAAATGTTGTGAAATGTCACATGACAGCAACATGACGTGGCACATTGGACACTCGTGGCATAAAATATTACAAACAAGCAAGCAAATAAAGGGGAAGGATCTAAAAGTCCTCTTTTAATGCAGCCAATTTATTTTCACCATAGAATAGGAAAGGTACAAAACAAAAAATAAAAAACGGAATACTATCTTTTATCAAATAACACATTTTACTTTTCTTTCTCTATCCTTCTCCTTTTCTTTTGTTTCCCTTTTGAAGAAGAAAATAGTAGCATTATGAAGGTGTTATGGACTAAGCCAACACAGCAATACAACCCTCAACAGCTTCGTCTTGCAGCAGGTTTGTAATCCTGCACTTCTCATTGGTCCGAAGATAGCGAATCATGATTGGTTGTTTTTGGCCAGTCTGATTGGCTGTTAACGGGACCCCCTGATTGGACGCTTGTGAAAGCGGTAGACTCAGTTCATTGGTTGTTTGATGGCAGCCAGCTCTATAAAAGAGCTGCTGCTGCCCAGGTATTTTGCTCTGTTCTTTCCTGTTAAATAAAGAGTTGAAGTCACCATTCGATGTCTTGTCTCCGTTCTTTGCGCCCATGCCCAGGACTTAACACTGGAGACGAGGATGGGATGCGGAGACAAAAGAGCTGACTAAGAACAAGACAGAGCACGTTTGATGCAATAGAGCTGCATCGAACAAGACAGAGCACGTGGCGAAAGAGCACACGCAACAAACGGCAAGATGACCAGTGGCACCTTACCACCCGCTCCATTCGACCCAGCAACCGAAGACTGGGACTCGTATATAGATTGCTTCCAGATGTTCCTGGAAACCAACAACTTAAAAGATGCTACGACTGGCAAGAAACAAGTGGTGTTCCTGACTCATTGTGGCCCCGCCGTTTTCAAAATGGCTAAAGCACTAGCAAAACCGGCGCGGAAGTGAAGACCATGGATTGGGATACCCTCGCTCCAATCCTCCGGGCCCATTATGCACCTGCAGTACCTACACTGATATGAAGACACGAATTTTACCAGAGGGACCAACGGAAGGACGAGAGCGTTGGTAATTTCGTAGCCGACCTTCGGAACTGAGGAGGCCTTTGTGGTTTTGCAAACTTAGAGGAAGCCCTGAGAGACCGAATAGTTCTGGGCTTAAATGCACCACACATGCAGAGTAAACTGATGGCGAAAGGCGACATCAGCCTTACAGATGTCATCGCCGACGCTACTGCCGCAGAAGCAACCAGGAANACTGGCAAGAAACAAGTGGTGTTCCTGACTCATTGTGGCCCCGCCGTTTTCAAAATGGCTAAAGCACTAGCAAAACCGGCGCGGAAGTGAAGACCATGGATTGGGATACCCTCGCTCCAATCCTCCGGGCCCATTATGCACCTGCAGTACCTACACTGATATGAAGACACGAATTTTACCAGAGGGACCAACGGAAGGACGAGAGCGTTGGTAATTTCGTAGCCGACCTTCGGAACTGAGGAGGCCTTTGTGGTTTTGCAAACTTAGAGGAAGCCCTGAGAGACCGAATAGTTCTGGGCTTAAATGCACCACACATGCAGAGTAAACTGATGGCGAAAGGCGACATCAGCCTTACAGATGTCATCGCCGACGCTACTGCCGCAGAAGCAACCAGGAAGTCAGCTGCTCGAATGCACCGAGCGAACGCACCACTTCGCCAATGAGACCCCACTCACCACTGAGAAGCACACTACCACTACCCACCACGAAGACCTCGAGTCATCTCAGACAGTGATGAAGAGGAGGTCCACCGGCTCCGCTCAGAACGAGAGCAAAGGAACCAGAGACGTCTGCGCCAATGTGCTGGTTGCGGGGCAAACCACCCGCGATCGGACTGCAAATTCCTCAACGCACTCTGCCATAACTGTGGGAAAAAAGGCCACATCACGAAGGTCTGCAGAAGCAGACCAGAGTCCAGTCCCAACCGAAGGAAGAACAACCTCCGTCGAGAGATAAGCAAACCTCCTGAGAACCGGGACCGTCTGAACCACCAATGGAACAACCACTACTACTACAGAAACCAAGCATCTGCCTCTTCAATGAGACGAGAAGAGGCCCATCAAACCATTATCATCAGCCACGCTTCATCGTTTGATGCAAGAAAGATCCGCGTAAGGGTTACTATTGAGAATTGACCGTGCGTGATGGATGTTGATTCGGGATCGTCCCTATCGATGGTATCCTGGAAAACCCTCAAACAGCTGATCCCTGCCATTTGCCGCCAGGACCTCAGCACGCAACGAATCATCCTGAAAGACTATCAGGGAAACAGAATCCCAGTTGTCGGTTCCAGCAACGTCCAAGTATCCTTTAAGGACCGCAGAGCAATGCTTCCCCTGACTGTTGTCGATCGTGACCGACCAGCTTGTTAGGATTACAGTGGTTCGCCCCACTAGGGATTGAACTAGCCAGCATACACCAAACCAGAAGCAACGACTGGGAAGAGGCTCTCATCCAGGAATTGCAGGACATGTTCACAGGAACATTAGGCAAGTACAAGGGGACCCCTATATCATTTAATCTCAGCCCCAATGTAGCTCCCATTCGATTTAAACCTCGTCGAGTACCTTTTGCCTTAAAACCAAAGATCGACAAGCAGCTAGATAAACTGATAACCCAGGGTGTATTGAAACCAATTGACCACGCCCACTGGGAAACCCCGATAGTCACGCCCATGAAGCCAGATGATTCGTTAAGAATTTGAGGGGATTACCGGGCTACCCAAAATCATGCTCTTCAACAGAGCGCTTATCCAGTACTGGTGGTTCAACACCTTCTTCATTCCCTGGGTGGTGGAAAAATATTTGCAAAATTGGACTTAGCTCAGGCATACCAGCAACTACCTGTAGACGCAGCAACTGCAAAAGCCCAGACAATAGTTACACATAGAGGCGCTTTTAAGTGCAACAGACTCCAATTCGGAGTAAGCGTGGCGCTGGGCATTTTCCAAAGTTTAATGGAGAGACTATTACAAGGCATAAAAGGCATCGTGCCTTATTTTGATGACGTCCTAATAGCTGCCCCCACTAAGGAGTTATTAGTACAACAACTCAGAAAAATCCTACATAAATTCAAAGACGCTGGTCTGAAAGTAAAAAGAGACAAGTGTCAACTTTGTACGGAGAGAGTGGAGTTCCTGGGATACCTTCTTGACAGACAGGGAATCCACCCCACCGAAAAAAAACTAACCTCAATCAAAAAAGCCCCGAGACCGAGGAATAAGACAGACATCCAAGCCTTCCTGGGACTCATTAACTTTTATAACATTTTCTTGCCCCAGAAGGCAACCGTAGCCGAGCCCCTACATAGACTCCTCGATAAAAAGGCTTCCTGGGTTTGGGGACGGCGTGAAGAGAAAGTGTTCAAAGAGATAAAAGACCTTTTAACCTCCAATGCTGTATTAATGCAATACAACGAGACTCTCCCTTTGATAGTTACATGTGATGCCTCACCATTTGTATTAGGAGTCATCTTAAGCCATATCCTACCAAATGGAAATGAGGCACCCATTGCGTTCTTTTCGAGAACTTTGTCTAAAACTGAAAGGAACTATAGTCAACTTGATAAAGAGGCCCTCGCTATTGTATCTGCAATTAAACGTTTCCATGAATACGTATATGGGAGACCCTTTACCATAATTACAGACCACAATCCGCTACTTGGTATTTTGGCAGGAAACAAACCAACTCCCCATATCTTATCACCAAGAATGACACATTGGTCAGAATTTTTAGCCACCTATGATTACTGATTGCAACATTGCCTGGGAAAAACCATTCCCCACGCTGACGCTTTGAGCCGTTCTCCACTACCAGACATTATAGAGGACCCTGCTCCAACCGTAGCCATATTACAAATCGAAACCCTCAAATCGCCGCCACTAACCGCTCGAGACATAGCCTTAGAGACAAAAAATGTTTTGGCACGAGTCCTCAGCTGGGTAGAACGGGGTTGGCCGGACAGTGCGACCAATGACACGTTCAAGCCATTTAGGCATCGTCCAACAGAACTATTTTCCCAGAAAGGCTGCATCGTGTGGGGAGACAGAGTCATAGTCCCAGAGAAATTACAATATAAGGTATTGAAAATGCTGCACGATGGACATCCAGGCATCGTGTGGATGAAAGCATTAGCCAGGAGTTACGTATGGTGGCCTGGTTTAGATAAACAAATAGAAACTTGGTAGCAAAATGTAGTAAATGCCAGGAGACTCGCTCCGCTCCTCCAAAGACTCCCCCAACTCAGTGGGAAATGCCTCGAGGTCCTTGGTCCCGCATCCACGTCGATTTTGCNCACCACAGAAGCAGTCACTAAAAAACTGAATAAACTATTTGCTACCCACGGACTTCCCGATGTCCTGGTCTCAGATAATGGCCCCCAATTC
>BHEV01014611.1:0-11592 GCA_004319985.1 Emydocephalus ijimae
GGGCGAAAATATCAGCTGTGATCTCAGAGCCCCGAGATCGCAGCTGTAACACCGAGACGAAGCTCCGCCTTCTCCATCATTAGCACTCTTTCTGAGAGTCATTGAGGCCACTTGGATGTTTATCTATGCTCTCAGGATCATTTGAATAGTGCAAATGGGTGTGGAAGTTTCTTGGAACTATTGAGAGGACTGTGCTGTTGTTTGAACAGGAGATAAGTGGTGTCATGTCTCTACCCTTCTGTTGAGAGTGGGCTTTTCAGTTTTAACATAGATGGTCTCTTTGACCCTTCTTTCAGATGAGCAGAATGTGTCATCAAAAGAGTGACCATTGTCTTTCAAATGCAGTGGACTGAATCTTGTCTTGATAGGTTTGTTCTTCTATGTCAGGGGTGTCAAACTCACATCATCACAGCAGCATCACATGATGTAACATGACTTTTTCCCCCTTTGCTAAAACAGGCATGGGTGTGGCCAGCATGTGACATATCTGGTCCACAGGCTGTGATTTTGACAGCTGTGTTCTTTGTGTGCCATGCATTTGTGAAGTGGTCGTTTTGTTTCTCCAATGTACAGATCGGCAAATGTCCCACTGCATTTTACTGCATACATCACATTACTCAGTTTGTGTCAGGATGTTTTATCCTTGGGATGGACAAGCTTCTGCCTTAGTGTATTCTTGGCAATGGGGGTTGGGAAGTCCAAGGGCCTGGAGATAATACATGGTGGCAGTCAATGTTAAACCATCTAACCTGGAAGCTCCAGGTTGCTGCAAAAATAATTTCACAAAGTTTCTTCTGAAACAGAAACTGAGTTGATAATTGGCTCAATTTCTCAAGCTGCTTACAAGCATTATGGCATCCTGAAGATACAGGAGGTGATTCTGATATCAATCAAGCAAAGTTTTCATAGGTGGGAGTAGTTTTTATAATCTTGATTAATAAAGATGCTGTCCTGTTCTCATCAAAATAAGTCCCTGAAATTTGTTCCTACTGCAAGTCGGCATATACTACATTTGAGTGGTTAATCAAATATATTTTTTCTCTTGGAAAGAAAGTGTCCATTGGTCAGAATGGAGCATTGCACTGAATGAATTATAAGAAATTCACTAGGCACACTTCTGAATTCCTCAGCCTTACTGTGTCTAATTATTTTTAGAAAACCATGAGTGCTTTTGTTTTCTCTTGATTCCTTTTCAACTTCACTTTGTCAGACATCTAAATTAGGTTCATTTACTTTATTATCAAATAGATGTTGTTTTGTTTTTAGCTTTGATTCAACAAAGGCTATAATCCAGTTTATCATGCTTGAAGATCTTGAAGTTAAATTGATCCAATTGTCTTAGAAGGCTCTTCCTCTAGACTCCAGTTCCACAATGACAAATTCAAAGAATTCACAATTATTAGAAAAAATGCTTTGCTGGGTATTAGTGTAGCTTGTATCTCAGAATAATCTAAACTCAGTTCTATATTTAGCCATGGGTAGAGAATATTGAACCATTTGACTTTTGATCTAGTATGTAGGAACACAGTAAGAATTTTGTTGAATGAGGCCCAGATGTCCATATCTCTCTTGATTTAATGAATCTTTTGGAGAACCCATCTTCATAAGACAAACCTGATATTTAAAAAAGAAAAGTAAAGGTAAATGTTTCCCCTGTCCAGTCATTGGAGAGGAGAGGAGAGGAGAAGACAAAGCTTGCATATTGCAGGAACAGTTCTGTTTTTATCTCACATTGTCCAAACCATCTGCCTGCCGCATTACCAGAGGACTTTGGATTTATACCAGGAGAGGATGGTGTGCTGGATTTATATGTCATAAGCCTCTTTTCAATCCTTTTCCTCTAGTTGAGGTTGATGAAAGATGAGCTTTAGCAAAGTTTGATGTAGCAGAAGGAGAGGGGAATCAAGAGGAAGATGGAGTATGATACCCTCAATGGAGAACCAAGGAAATCCCTCTGAAAAGTTATAATTCAAGTACAAAAGTACTGTCCAGACCGTCTGCAGTTAAAAGACTTGTGACAAGCACTTGGATACATGTTTCCTGGTCCTCAAGAGAATTATGTAACAGAATCATGGCCAATGTCTTTCCTTCTATATATACTAATTTTGAAAAATGTCAGTGTAACCTAGACATGTTTTTGAAGTATGCCACTAGAGGTGATATTTAGCAGGTTCTGACCAGTTCTGGAGAACGAGTAGTGGAAATTTTGAGTAGTTTGGAGAACTGACAAATACTGTCTCTGACTGGCCCTGCCCCCATCTATTCTCTACCTCCTGAGTCCCAGTTGATTGGATGAGTCTTCTTTTGTTGCCCTGCCCAGGAGAATAGAGCTGGAAAGCAGGTTAGTGGGGTGGGGATGGGATGGGATTTTGCGGTAACATTCCTCCTGGAGTGGGGTGGGAATGGAGATTTTATAGTATACTTCCCCTAACATGCCCACCAAGCCACACCACACCCACCAAGCCATGCCCACAGAACCAGTAGTAAACAAAATTGAATTCCACCATTGTATGCCACCCTAGGTGGGCAGATATAAATTAATTATTGGGGTGCATCATGAATTCTGGTCAGCTGAAACAATTGCAAAGAGAATCAGCCTAGTCAACCCAAAGTCCCACTATTGAAACTGAGTTGGCTCGAATAAAGTCTGTCTTAGTGATAGCAGTGAAAATCTTGGGTCCAATTAAACCGGATTAGCGAAAAATAGCTGCTTGCTGCAAAGACACAAGGAGTATCTCAGAGAGTCTGGTGACAGGCTTTTGTTAAATATTTGGAAAACAAAGTTCCAAAACTAGCATACCTATGGTTTTAACCAATCCCCTTGTGGATGGATTAGTGCTGGAAATCAATAGGAATCTGAAAACCTCAGTGGTGGGATGGCAACAGATATTGTACATCATACAAAGACCTCTATGGCTGAATAAACTTTAGAACTAAAATCAAAGGCAATTCTCTACTCCCCCCAATTGGATTCTCTCCAAAACTGTGGACTTCAATTCTTAGAATTCCATAGACAGCATAAAAATTGCTAAGAGTTCTGGAAACTAAAGCACACAAATTTGGAAAACATCCAAGCTGGAGAAGGTTGCTTTAAGGAATTCAGTTTTTCAGTATAACTTGACAAGTTGAAAAGCTACTTGCTAATCAATTTCAACAGATAATTCAACTTCTAATGTTATGAAATTAGCATTGGAGAGACTTTTCCTTGCAGTCTTTACACTGTGCTTAATTATAAATATCTCAGCTATATTTTCTCCTTACATAAACTTTTTTCTCCTAACTGTAAAATTCCAGGGTTGTTTTTTTTTTTTTGTCATATGGAAAGTATTCCGACATGTGTCTTGCAGTTTTACTCTTTTTGACAATTGATGTATGATTTTTAATGATAATCTGAAAATAAAAAAGATTCTTTTGGTTTTTTGCTTCCTCTTTAAGGGGTTAGAAAAAGAAGATATTCAGTTAACAAAATATCTGGTACTCAAAGCAAATGCTATTTTAAGTTAGCTTTAACTAAGACAAAGTCAGCAGAGAAACTATGAGATTTACATTTAATATTTGATGGCCTAGTAACTTTTTAATAGTCCTGCATGAGCATTTAATTTAAATTTAATAAAGCAGCTAGTCTATTGCAATTAAATATCAATTGATTGTTTTTAAAAGATCCCTTTCTGAGGTTTAATATATGAGATAAACCTGACTTGGTATGTAATTAAAACATGGAATAAAAGCAAAATGAGATTGTGAAGATGCAAACAAGGTTTTGAAAGAAACTTGATTGAATCCCACCATATCACAGAAATGACATCAAATGAGATGCATTAAAAATGCAAATCATTTCTCAGATGGACATTGAAGTTGATCATCTTATAAGTTGTAATATTTATAAGAATGATTGAAATCCCAGCTGAATTCAGGTTCCCAATTTGTTGGTGGCAAATGTAACTACTTCCATAGCATAAGGAGGCTTTTTTCCCTCTTCTGCCATCTTTAGCATTAACTGGAGAAAGCAGCTGAACTGGGAATGAAACACCCATAAAATTCTATGGGCCTCAGCTCTTCAATTCCTCCATATCTCTGGCATTTTTCTGCCCCCATTGAGAGACACAGAAGTAGAAAAATAGAGATTCTTCTTCAAGCAATATTAAGTACTAAATTATCAGATAAAGTTGTCAGATTTGGACTGCACTGATCCATTCATTACACAGAAGTAACATTCTTTGTAATACTTTGCAGTCAACAAGGGGTTGACTAAAATTCATCTGAATTTTAGTAGCCCTTCTAATGGCAAGGTTGTTAATCTAAGATAAGACCACTAAGAACAAGGTTGATGCTCCTGCTCAATTATGAAACATGTTGGATTAGTTCGGGATGAATAATTTCAATTGACTGGGAACAGCAGTCTCCCCTAGTTTGCTATCCAAGTTACTATATTGAAAACTCTGTGGGTCCTATAGCAGGGATGCCCAGCCTTTTGAGGACGCCATACTTGGTCTTTAGCAATAGCAATAGCACTTAGACTTCATAGTAGTTTACAGCCCTCTCTAAGTGGTTTACAGAGTCAGCCTATTGCCCACAGCAATCTGGGTCCTCATTTTACTCACCTTGGAAGGATGGAAAGATGAGTCAACCTTGAGCCTGGTGAGACTTGAACTGTCAAACTGCAGGCAGCTGGCAGGCAGCAGAAGTAGCCTGCAGTACTGCACTCTAACCACTGCATCACCGTAGCTTTGCTCAGATAACACTTCCAAAAGAGATGCAATGGTCTGTAGAAATAACCTTGAGGAACAAGAGGAAGAGCCACAATCAAGGCAACAATATAGAATAGAATAGAATAGAATAGAATAGAATAGAATAGAATAGAATAGAATAGAATAGAATAGAATAGAATAGAATAGAATAGAATAGAATAGAATAGAATAGAATAGAAAATAACACAGTTGGAGGGGACCTTTTTGTTTTTTTTTTAATACATTTTTATTAATTTTCAATGAACAAACATACACGAACAAAACACAAAACATAAAAACATAAAACTTCTTTTTGGAAAGCGGCTTAGTCCCGGGTTACAAATTTTTGTACAGACATAAATCAAATTCATGCACACTTTATATACCATTTCATATCTTATTTACCAGTCTACATTTTCTGTATAGCTTCTCCCCTCTTTTCACTCTCTTAATTCTATTATATTTATTTCATCTCAATTTAAATCATTATGCTTGTATCTTTGTCTGTTCTATTTCAATTATCTATTATCTTTTCTCATTAACACAAAATTTCTCCTGTAATCACTAATTGAAGTATGACACCTTTATATCTTTCCCCTAAATTTAACACTTAAAATAATATATAATTTTCATTCTGATTCTGCTTTGTACATTCTAAAGCTACGTACTATATTTTAAAATAGGAAAATAATAAGTTTATAATATAATTAAAACAATAATCCACAGCAAATTAAACTCTATCATTAAATCTTAAGCATTTTACACAGTTCTTTTAATATTTTATCCCATTTTATAATCATATAATGTTCCAGTTTTCTAACATTATTTCAAATACAAATACAACAATACAGTCTTATGTACTTTTGCAGAATCTCTTTTTTAATTATACTTTTACCCATTGTCTCTGAATAAATCCTGTTTCTTTACATCTTGTTTCAAACCTTTGTAACTTCTCTTTCCTTTTTCCCTTCCTTTCTTCTCCAATCTAGCCTTTACCCCCCCCCCCATCTCTTGATCTCCACCCTCTTAATCTCCACTCTCTTCTGTATTCCTCTTTTCTGTTGCTTTCTGACATTGTATCGATCTTTCCCCTTATTTTTCCCTTTTATGGTTGTTTTTTAAGTCTCAAATTCTCCATTCTTTTTCCCCTCTTTCCCTTTCCCTTTTCTTCCCCTGCTAAAGTTATTTGTTCATTAAAGATGGCTTCTTCTTCTTCATTCCAGCCTTCATGTTCTTGTAATTTCTGATAAGTAGAAATCGCCATTTCTAAAAAGTGAAAAACAGATCCAGAAGAGCCCTTGCCTTCTTGTTCCTCTTCTTTTAGCTTTTTGAATTCCATTTTCAGTTCATCAACAAGTAATGCCATTGTGAAAAAGTTTTTTTAAACAACCCAAATGTTTTTAGTCTTTCAAATAATAATTTCCAAAGGGAGGGGACCTTTTTGGAAGTCTTCTAGTCCAACCCCCTGCTAGGCAGGAAACTCTACACCACTTCAAACAAATGATTATACAGACTCTTCTTAAAAACTTCCAGTGTTGGAGCATTCACAACCTCTGGAGGCAAGTTGTTTGTTAATTGTTCTAACTGTCAGGAAATTTCTCCTTATTTCTAGGTTGCTTCTCTCCTTAATCAGTTTCCATCTATTGCTTCTTGTCCTGCCTTCAGGTGCTTCAGAGAATAGCTTGACTTCCTCTTCTTTGTGACAAGCCCTGAGATATTGGAAGACTGCTATCATGTCACCCTTAGTCTTTCTTTTCATCAGACTAGACACACCCAGGTCTCAAAATTCTCTTACAGTAATCTTATAATAAAAGTAATGTTAGCATTCATAGTTTTGGTTTCCTAGTGTTGTCTACATTGCAGGTCTGACAACAGGAGGTGGAATGTTCAAGAAATGGGTGCAATTAGTTCAAAAACTAAATTTGATTTGTTTTAAAATACATTAAGATTAATTAGGATTAAGTGGATTTGATTTGACATTATACATTAAAACTGTATCAATTTTTGGAGCAGTCACACCTGTAATTTCAAACTTTGGCATCTCACACTGTGCCCTATAGGTGAGGTAGGGGAAAGCTTAACAAACAAATAAATAAAAAGGTACAATGCTTGCTTTTTTTCTGATCCAGTTTTTCCAAAGTTCGTTTAAAAGCTAGTGTATTTTGTTCCACTTGTTTTCATTTATGGTTTATTTATTGCAAAGCTGCCTTAGCACAGGGAAAGAAATTAAACATTATCAGCTTTCCCTATTATTGCTGGAAACTTTAAGAATTCTGCCAGCATGAGACAAATAGTAGCATGTGAAAAACTGTAAAGCAGCAAGAGTTCTCAACACCCAAGAAAGAAGAGATTTTTCCACCCTTTGTTACAGGTTTCTAAGTGATTCTAAGCCTTATGACTTTATGATCCTAGGAAGCTCATAGTGGTTTGCAAGAGGAGTTCTTTGCAACAAAGATTATTAGGGGACTGGAGACTAAAACATACAAAAAATGGTTGCTGGAATTGTATGTCTAGTTTGATGAAAAGAAGGAATAGGCGTGACATGATAGCAGTGTTCCAATATCTCAGGGGCAGCCACACAAAAAAAGGAGAAGCAATGGGTTGAAACTAATCAAGGAGAGAAGCAACCTAGAACTAAGAAGCAATTTCCTGACAGTTAGAACAATTAATCTGTGGAACAACTTGCCTTCAGGAGTTGTGAATACTAACACTTGAAATTTTTAAGAGATTGGACAACCATTTGTCTGAAATGGTATAGTTTCCTGCCTAAGCTGGGGGTTGGACAATGAGACCTCCAAGGTCCATTCTATTCTATTCTATTCTATTCTATTCTATTCTATTCTATTCTATTCTATTCTATTCTATTCTATTCTTACAGAAATAATCTTGTGGACTGGAAGTGAGTGACCTACTACAACTCACCCAGTGAATGTCCATCGGTGAGGATGGGCTGAACCTGAGTTCTCCTAAGTCTTAATTCAATGTTAACATTGTATCACATTAGCTCACTGTACCTTGTATTCTGCTCCTGGTCAAAAAAAAAAAGTAATGCTGCCAATGCAGGTTGCCTTTCAAATGCAAAATTAAATTAAAACATTCAAGATCACACTGCTTATTAAAGCTAGTCTGTTCTTCCCATTTTCTTTCCATGTGGAAACATCAGGAGGTGGCTTGGCTCCTGGCCTTTGATCAGCACCAAAGCCAGATCGATAAGTACCTTTTAAAATGTAAATGTGATTCTGTCTCAGACATTTCTCTTAACAAGACACAATGAGGTTTCTTGAAGAGGTTGAATGCCAGAACACAGAATGGGAGTGAACAAAGATTTGTTTGAGACTGTGTAGAAATTGCCCATGTCAAACACTTTGCAAAGCCACTTGAAAACAATGTAAACCTTGGAATTTTCCCCTTCTACCACCCAGCAGCTCTGTCCTTATCTTGTGGCTATCCAGAATAAAGTTCCAAAATTATTCTCTTTAATAGCTTAGACCACATGAGGATGTTAGCAAGACATCTGTGAAAATTGCATTGAGTGAGATATAAAAAACTAAAATAAAAATGATGTAAAAATGTTGAGACTCTAGAACGGGGGTGTCAAACTCAAGGACTGGGGGCCAGATCCAGTCTGCGGGGTGCTTAGTTCTGGCCCATGGGGCTATCTTGGAAACAGCAAAGGACCGGCCCACTGTGAATCTGCCAGTGAAAATGGAGGGTTGCAGGAGGTCATCACAGCCAAAAATGGAGCTTGGGAGCCAGTTTTCGCTGGCGGAGAACTCAGGCCATCACAGGTGCCCCCAACACAAGTGACATCAAGTTGGCCACACCCATCCTGGCCATGCCCACCCCGAACTTCTGATGCAGCCCTCAATGAAATCAAGTTTGATGCCCCTGCTCTAGAAAGAGTGCAGAGAAGAGCAACAAAGTTTATTAGAGGCACTAGAAAATAAAACATATAAGGAAAGGTTAAGGGAATTGGATTTGTCTAGTTCCATGATGGTGAATCTATGTTCTTCCACTTTGTCTTAATTTCACAGTCACGCGACCCATAGGTATTTTTCTTTTTTTTTCATTTCATTCAGAAATTACCTAGTCTTTACCATTTAATTCTCAAACTTCACATAACAATCTTCCATATCATCATATTGATCCATAAACCTCATCCCTGCTATTGTGTCTTCAATCACTTGAAGCTTTTACATGATTTTAGTAAGATGATGAAGACATAATCTACATTATGAGCTTTAATCTCTGCTGTGTGCAGCATTTTCAGCTATTAATAAGGGCAATAATGGTCACATGTGGCACATTTGGGCCTGTTTGCCATAAGTGCAAGGAGAAGCCCACTTTTCCCCTGAGTGTGTTCACACTGTTCAATGGAGCCTATGAAACACACTCTTGTTTGCATGCCATCAGAGGTAGATGTCTATGGAGGTTCTCAGTTGTCCAAGTCATGATTGTCTG
Organism: Emydocephalus ijimae; assembly: GCA_004319985.1. NCBI lineage: Eukaryota > Metazoa > Chordata > Lepidosauria > Squamata > Elapidae > Emydocephalus > Emydocephalus ijimae. The sequence continues at coordinate 9,189 of BHEV01014611.1, forward strand.
AAAAGTGCTTTTTTGAGAGGTTTGAAAGAGGAAGGGGGTCAAAGAGGCCAACTACATTAAAATTGAACAAAACGGAGCTTGGGGGAGATATGACACCACTATCTCCTGTTTACAACACAGTCCTTTCAGCAGTTCCAAAAAGGTTCCACTTATTTGCATTATTGAGGTGACCCTGAGGGCAAACCTCCAAATAGCCTCAATGACTCTCAGAAAGAATATTAATGACCAGATGATTGCAAGGAATATAAATCCTTCCATCCTCCACCATTCAATCAGAACTGAAGAAGCTTCTTGGATGAGAAGCAAAATGTCTTTAAGGAAAAGCAAAGACCAATTGCCTCTTGCAAATGCACCTTTAGGATCAGAGGTAGATGTACATTGTACTAATCCACAGGCTATATTCAATTACATAAAAACTCTATGTTTTCCATATACAGCTATTGCAAGATTTAATACAATCAAGGCAAGACATAATAATTTTACATAATGTTTTTTAAGAGATGCTGATATTGAATGTAGCTTTCTCAAATGTTCACTGGCCTTTATGAATTTTTTAGGGAAGAATGCTGGACTGTTTACTACTGGCACACGGGCTGCAGCAGAGTCCACTTGTAACTTGATTAGATGTTACAACCATTATTTTGCTAAGGGTGTTTTTAAAGTCACTTTTCTGGTCAATAAATTCTGTTGTGTATGGAAGAGGCATATGGAGCTTTATAGAGATCAAGCTTCTCTGCTGGATTTCTAGATTTCACCATGTGTTGTCCACTTCCATTTTGCCCCAAGTCACTCATGAAACTTGTCTTTCCTCTACACATTTATTGAAGAGGCCTTCAACATAAGCACAGTTATTCATACTGTTTTCTTAGAGTTGTATACATGTTCAAATAAATACAAACACTATTTCATTGCAGTACTCCTAGTTGAAATTTGAGCTGGATAGCAACCTATGGGTAGTGAACCATATGTCACCACGTATGGCCACACAATTCCTAATGGGCTACTTTACTTCAAGACTGTGCTGCTGAAATCCTTGCCTCCAAAATTTATGACAAAATGGCCAGATGGATAGTATAGTTTATTATCTTTTTCATCCAAAATGTTAGTTCCAGTTATGACATTTGCACTTAATGGGACTGACTCCTATGGCTCTCCAGCAAATCAGAAGTTAGGTTATGACCTTCAACAATTTAAAAGTTGTCTGCCCCAGTATGGATACTCTTATCAGCATGAAATTCTAACTAACCACACATAATGACTGGTCATAATACATTTAATAAAATAAAATAATAAATAAAATAAAATAAAATCCTGTTCAGGTAAATCCAAGTCCTGGGCAATAATGAACAGCATTAGAACTATTTGGTGAAGAATTTATTAATCTAATATCTGTCTGTCCTATAATAGCTAATCGTGGACACATAGCAGGAAGTGATTAAAATCCTTAAACATACATGTTTAGTGATTTTTTTGAAGTTCGTGTCCCACTATAGCTGAGCCTGCCTGCCCATGTTAATCTTAGCTGGTTAATCAAGGCTAAGGAAGTTTCAGTAAGCCATGCCCAGTATATACAAGACAGTAACCATGTTTAATTTACTTAAGTAAGAAAAATAAACAAACAAACCCATTGGTGGATTTGTTATGTTAATAAATATGAGTTAGGAAACTTGGACTTAATGAATCTTACATTTGATTTGAACATTTGAATGTAGGTCTCAACTACATTTTATATTTGATGCATGACTTAACAAATAGGTCTTGACTTACAATCATTTGTTTAGCAACCGTTTGAAGTGACCAGCACTGAAAAAAATGGCTTACAACCAGTCCTTGTGCTTATGACCATGGCTGCATCCCCAGGGCCATGTGATCAAAATTCAGGTACCTGGCAACCACCATGCATTTACAACGGTTGCAATGTCCTGGAGTCACATGATTATCGTTTGCAAGCTTCCCAGCTAGCTTCCAACAAGCAAGTTGTTTTGGACTAAGCCAATGCATCAGTAACAACCCTAAATAGCTTTACTTGCAGCAGGCTCGTAATCCTGCACTTCTCATTGGCCCGCGAATAGCAAGTCATGATTGGTTGTTTCTGGCTAGTCTGATTGGCTGTTAACGGGCCTCTCTGATTGGATGCTTGTGAGAACGGTAAACTAAAATCATTGGTTGTTTTGACAGCAGCCAGCTCTATAAAAGAGCTGCTGCTGCCCAAGTATTTGCTCTGTTCTTATTTCACAATAAAGAGTTGAAGTAACCGTTCGATGTCTCGTCTCCGTTCCTTGCGCCCATGCTCAGGACTTAACNGTATATTGATCGCCTCCACATGTTCCTAGAGACCAACAATTTAAAAGATGCTACGCCTGGCAAGAAACGAGCAGTGTTCCTGACTCACTGCGGCCCCGCC
>BHEV01014612.1:0-19336 GCA_004319985.1 Emydocephalus ijimae
GGTTCCGCCATTGGTGCGTTCAGCCACGTGCTCGGTTATGGTTCTTCGTTGTTCAGTGAGCTCTGATGTCTCCACATCCCACCTTCGTCACCAGTGTTATGTTCTGAGCATGGGTGCAAGGATGGAGACGAGCCGGTGAAACAGTGAACTTCAAACTCTTTATTTATATGTGAAACAGCTCAGCTCAATGGCCACGATGGGCCCCTTTATATAGGCAACTTTTAACTTATTAAACCAATGAAACACAGGGAGTGCTAGCTCCATTAACCAATGGGAGAGGCTCGTTAACAGCCAATCAGATTCTCCTGAACGGTCCAATCTGATGTCGCTATTATCCGCCAATCAGAAGTGCAGGGCCAGAACCCTGCACTTTACTTCAAGCTCTTAATAATCTTTATTAAGCATTTTATTGATTCACAACATTTGTGAAAATTTTGTGCAAATTTATTATTTGATAGGGCATGTAAACTCCAATTCAACTATCCAAAAGCATGATCAAGATTCATTGAAACCAAATGGGTGAATTAGCCAAAATGGGAGATAGATATGAAAGATGGGAAATGGAGAGAAACTTCCCTAATCTAAATGGGTGGGGAACATGAACTAACTTTAATTGGATTAGAATGAATTGCAATGTATATAAAAAAACTTAATTTAGTAGGTGTGATAATTGCTATCAAGAACTAACTCAGATTAGTCATAAAGACTTATTGACTTGGGTTCTTCATTCAAGGAAGTCATATTCCAGGAACTTCAAGATAACACTTGACCCATTTTAGTCCTTTCACTTTATATAGAAACAAGCAGGCTTTTTAACATACTAGATTATGTGATTTGTGGATGATACTGAAAGTGTTGAGAAAATGATTTGTGGTAAATTGGCACCTTCAAAGAACAAACCCCCAGTCTGAGGAATTGGCAGTTCCACATGACAAATCTTTCACTTGAATTGGAAGAGGCAAGGAAAGGCAGCCACCACCATGAACAACAGGTGGAGAAGATCTCTTGGATTCAGTGAGATATGCCTCCTGTGATCAGCAGGAGATTGTTCAGTTCTTCTAATTCTGTGCAAGATGGGAACTTTGCATTCACTTTTTCCTGTCTCCCTCTGGATATTTTCCAACTTGACTTGAATTCCTAGGACTGTTCTTTTTCACCTGGACAGGACTTGGCATACTGAATATAAGCTTCTTTTTTATATATATCACATTTTCTTTGCATACATTTGAGTTGCAGATGGAGTAATAAACATAGCTTTTGTGCCTATCTTTTCACTTGCTATTTCAAATATTCCCTCCACAAACCAATCTCTCAAACCTGTTTCTTTCTTTCTCTTTTTAACAGACATTCATAAAGACAAAAGAAAAAAGAAACACCTCAAAATGAATGCAAGATACCATTCACAACGGAGATATTTACTGGTGCATTTTTGAATGCACTCAGCTGGAATAATGGACCATAGCTAGAAAAGAAATTAGCGGTGAAGATTATGTGCAAAAATTCACAATTTATGTGAATAAAAGGGAAGCAAACGGAAAGACAAAACGGCCGTGTCTTTCCATCCACTCCAAAGCCCTGTGATGCAACTTAGATTGGGGAAGAAACCATGAAGGAAATACATGTTAGAACATATCACCGTTTGACTGGAATCAAAGAAGAGGTGGCAAACGGACAACAAAGCAATCACGTTATCTTAACTGGCCACAAAATCAATCTAGAGATTGCTAAACTTCTAGGAAATGGTGTGTTAATACAGGCCCTTTCTAGAGGCACCTGACAATGAAGAAGCCAAACTGCCATGCTACCACAAATTGGCTCACAACAGAGAGAAGTTGCATAGGATGGAAAATCAAACAAGATACTTTAAAAAGGGGGGGGGGAAGCACCTCTTTCTCCATATTAAACAAGGAGGGAAGGCTCATGGTCAAGGAAAAGATAAAAAAATCCATGCAACTCCGAATTGTGACAAAATAAAGAGAAGATCAAATGATTAAATAACATTATTCCTGTTAATGGTGAATGTAAGCAAAGCAACCTAAATGCTGTTTTGAATGTTGTCCTTAGGTTTAACAAGGTTTCCAAGAGATTCCGAAGGGCTGAAATTTAAACACTTGGGCCTTAATTATGGAATATTTGTTTTTTAAAAAGTAGAGAACATGAGAAAGAAGAGGGTGAAAACAGCAGAAGGAAAATGCAGGAAACATCAATAATAACAGACCACTCTGAGCATTGCAAATGAAAAATAAATAGGTTTTTAGAAATATTCTCCTATCCCTCTTCTCTGTAATCCTGTTGCTGGATTTCTGCCCCAGATCAACTGGATCTGGGCTGCAGAAATATGGTCACGTTAAATGATGGCATGGAGTTACAGAACACCCTAATACAGGGGTCTTCAAACTTGACAGCTTTAAGACTTGTGGACTTCAGCTTCCAGAATTCCACCTCCAGTCATGTTAGCTCAGGAATTCTGGGAGTTCAAGCCCACAAGTCTTAAACTTGCCAAGTTTGAAGACCCTTGCCTTCATGCTTTGCTGAGTTTTAGTGTCCTTCCAGATGTTTGCAGCCCAGATGTGATAGCTCTATTCTGCACTGCAACAAAGCAAGGAGAATGGTTTCAGGTTTCCATGAAGAAAGGAATGAAGAATATATTTCCCGACCTACCTTTAGACAGGTAGAGCCCGGACTCTGGTGCAGAATGAGAGGATGGCATTTTTGTTATTTATTTTATGAGAACTGTGCCAGACAACCTGAGAGTATTGGGGCTGGGTGTTTTTGAAGGATATCATAGTTAGTGATCTGACCAGTGGGTGGAAGGGAAGCTGCTTCCTGCAGTCCTGAAAAGACAACTTCTGACTGAAGCAGATTTTGCAGGCAGCCGGGGAAATGCTGGCTTTGTGGTGTTCATATCTGATCAGAGAGTTCTTGCATCTCTGCTTTTATTTGCCAGATAATGAACATTTCCAAAACATCTGTATGAATGCTTCATTAGGTCTAATCATTTAAAAATGCAAAAGAGTGACTTGGATAGGAGACAACACACAACATACATGTATTCTAAAGTCAGCTTTTCCAAACTTTTGGAAATTAGATTTCCACTTTCAAAAGAGTGATATCTGAATTTAGCAACATAGGTACTCCTCAACTTACAACAGTTCATTCAGTGACCATTTGAAGTTACAATGGCACTTTAAAAAAAATGACCTTTTTGTAAAGTCAAGGTTTACCTGTATTGGCAATTGTCTTACATAGAGCCCCATGGTTTTCTGATCAGAGTCATAAGTATAGAAAACGTGATAGCCTCCAAATATTTGGGGCACTCCTTTGCTATTCGCTGTTGGGAGATAAATGCTGAGAGACAACAGATTGTAGAAAGTTTTTTACTGTGATTGGCAGTGGATTTCCAGGCTGTTGGAGAAAGAGGTCATTCACCTCTTCTGACTGAACCAGCAGTGTTCTGCCTGCAAAGCATGTGATCATTTTCAGAACAGTAGTGTTAAGTCTGGAGCGTGGGCGCAAAGAACGGAGACAAGGCATCGAATAGTGACTCCAACTCTTTATTAGTGACTTCAGAACAGAGCAAAATACTGGGGCAGCAGCAGCTCCTTTTTAGAGCTGGCTGCTGTCACAATAGCCAATGATTTGAGTTTGCCGCGCTGGGAACGTCCAATCAGCGGCAACCCGCTGTCAGCCAATCAGATCAGCCAGAAACGACCAATCACGATCTGCTGTTTGCGGGCCAATCAGAAGTGAAGGATTACGAGCCTGCTGTGGAAGTAAAACTATTAGGATTTTAAACTAACGCATTTGCTTAGTTCGTAACACCCCTCCCCCCTAGGTTCCGTTTGAGGGGTGGGCTGATGTATTCTCGCAGGTAGGCAGGTCGTTTCACCTGTCTCCCTGATCTGCGTTGCTCCACCAGTCCTTGCCCTGACTCTGGTCCCGGTAGGCTGCTCGATGAGCTTGGCAGCATAGATGGTCCAACCTCTCCGTTGGGTGACTCGGGGTTGTCCTCTCTACTTCCGTCAAGGTTGTCATCCAGATCCCTTGGATTTGCTGCTATCGCAGTGCTGCTTTGTGGTGAGGTGATCGTCTGGCCCGGCTCTCCTTCGGAAGATGAATATCCCAGGGTTGGTTGCGCTGATTGCTGGTTTCCAAGTACTGAGTCGTATGCTAGTTCTTTTCTGGGCCCCCCGATTTCCCTTCCCCCCCAGGTTTGAGGTTCGGGGTTTGTGATGGGGGTAGGTGCCAGCCTGGAGCGCAGTTGGTCGATGTGGAGCTTCCACATTTTCCCATCAGCAATTTGTAAACGGTAGGAATGTGGACCCATAAGTTGAGTTATGGTGGCGGGGACCCACAATGGGTCACTGGAAAAGTTTTTTGCAAACACTGGGTCGCCTACCTTGAAGGTGCGATACCTGCTGCTGGATCCCAAGGGCTTTTCTGGTGTGTAGGCAGGGTGCAGGTGGTCAAGATGTGAGTGAAGTTTCCGGCCCATCAGGAGTTCGGCCGGGGTTCTGTTTGTGGTGCTGTTTGTGGTAATATGTTGGAGGAGAAGCATCCTGGTCACTGTTGTCCCCTTGCTCCATCTTGTGTAAAGTTTTCTTTATGAATTGGACCATTCGCTCAGCCCTACCATTGGCCGCAGGGTGAGCTGGCGATGTCAAGGCATGGCTTATCCCCCGATCTGCTAGGTACTGTTCAAATGCCAGGGCGGTGAATTGGGGGTCATTATCTGAGACCAGGACATCTGGTAACCCATGCATAGCGAATAGTCTATTTAGTTTTTTAACGACGGCTTCTGTGGTGGTGCTCTTCATTTTGTGGACCTCCAGCCAGTTGGNCGGGGTGCTTCCCATTCCGTTGGTGGTGCTTTTGGTGGAGCGAATGAGTTTCCTGACACTTGCTGCAAGTGGCCACCCAGGTTTCTATTTGCTTATCTATACCTGGCCACCAAGCGTAGCTCCTCGCTAGTGCCTTCATTCGCACGATGCTCGGAGATCCATCGTGCAATAGTTTTAGAACTTTATGCTATAGTCTCTCTGGGATGATGACTCTGTCTCCCCACAAGATGCATCCTTTTTGGGAGAAAAGTTCTGTCTGCCAGTTTTTGAAGGGCTTAAAGGTGTCGCTTGGTTCGTTGTCAGGCCAACCTCTTTCCACCCAGCTGAGGACTCGTGCCAAACAAGGATCCTTCCTTGTTTCTGAGGCGATGTCTTGTGCAGTCAGCGGTGGTGAAGGAAGAGTTTCGATTTGTAGTGTAGCCAGGGTTGGAGCTGGGTCGTCTATGACTTCTGGTAGTGGAGAGCGGCTCAAAGTGTCAGCCCGGGGAATGGCTTTTCCCAGGCGGTGTAGCAGTTGGTAATCGTATGCAGCTAGAAATTCTGACCAACGTGTCATTCTTGGTGATAAAATGTGGGGAGTGGGTTTGTCTCCCGCTAAAATGCCAAGTAATGGTTTGTGGTTGGTAATTATGGAGAAGGATCTTCCATATACATACTCATGGAATTGTTTGATCGCAGACACAATAGCGAGAGCCTCTTTATCAAGTTGGCTATAGTTTCTCTCAGTTTTAGACAAAGTTCTTGAAAAAAGCGCAATAGGTGCCTCAGTACCGTTTGGTAGGACGTGGCTCAGGATGGCTCCTACTCCAAATGGTGAGGTGTCGCAGGTGACAGTTAAAGGCAAAGTCTCATTATATTGTATCAATACAGCATCTGAAGTTAACAGGTCTTTTACTTGCTGAAAGGCTCGCTCTTCACGATGTCCCCAGACCCAGGAAGCCTTCTTATCGAGGAGCCTATGCAGGGGTTCAGCAACAGTCGCCTTCTGGGGCAAGAAGATGTTATAAAAGTTAATGAGTCCCAGGAAGGCTTGGAGATCTGTTTTATTCCTAGGTCTTGGGGCAGTTTTATTACAGTCAGTTTTTTCTAAGTAGGATGAATTCCCTGTTTGTCAAGAAGGTACCCCAGGAACTCAACCTGCTCAGTACATAGTTGATATTTGTCTTTCTTGACCTTCAGGCCAGCGTCTTTAAATTTCTGGAGGACCATTCTGAGTCGTTTTTCTAACAGGGTTCTAGTGGGGGCAGCTGTTAAGACATCATCAAAGTAGGGCATGACCCCTTTTATGCCTTGAAGCAATCTTTCCATCAAACTTTGGAAGATGCCAGGTGCTACACTCACTCCGAATTGGAGTCTATTACACTTGAAGGCACCTCTGTGCGTGACTATAGTTTGGGCTTCTGCAGTCTCTGCATCTAGGGGCAGCTGCTGGTACGCCTGAGCTAGGCCCAATTTTGCGAATATTTTCCCACCTCCCAGGGAATGAAGAAGGTGTTGGACCACAGGTACAGGGTAAGTGCTCTGCTGAAACGCGTGATTTGGGTGGCCCGGTAATCCCCTCAAATTCTCAAAGATCCGTCAGGTTTTATGGGGGTTACAATTGGGGTCTCTCATTGGGTGTGGTCAATCGGTTCCAACATGCCCTGGGCTATTAATTTGTCCAATTGTTCATCAATCTTTGGCTTGAGTGCAAAGGGCACTCGACGAGGCTTAAGGCGAATGGGCGCAACATCAGGGCTGAGATTAAACGATATGGGGGATCCCTTGTACTTGCCTAGCTTCTCGGTAAAAACATCCTGGAATTCCTGGACGAGGGCTGCTTCCCAGTCATCGCTTCCAGTCTGGTTGATGCCCGCTAGTTCAATTCCTAGTGGCGCAAATCACTGCAAACCCAGCAAGCTGGACCAATCTCAATCGACGACGGTAAGTGGTAGGGTTGCGGTGTGGTCTTTGAAGGATACTCGGATGTGGCAGGAACCAGCAACTGGAATTCTGTTTCCTTGGTAGTCTTTTAATATGATTTTTTGAGTGCTGAGGTCCTGCCGACGGATGTCAGGGATCAGCTGTTTTAAGGTTTTCCAGGAGACCATTGATAGGGATGACCCGGAGTCGACTTCCATAACACATGGTCGATTCTCAATGGTGACCTTCACTCAGATTTTCCCTGCATCAAGGGATGAAGCGTGGCCGATGGTGATGGTTTGATGGGTCTCTTCCCGTCTGGTTGAAGTGGCGGGTGCTCGATTTCTGTAGTAGTGGTTCCATTGATTGTTTAGGCGGTCCCGATTTACTGGTGGGGTGCCTGTTGTATGGCGGAAATTACTTTCTCTTCGGGTTGGGCTGGACCCTCGCTTGCCTCTGCAGACCTTTGCGATGTGGCCCCTCTTTCCACAGGAACGGCAGAGTGTGTCTAGGAATTTGCAATCTGATCGTGGGTGATTTCCCCCACATCCAGCACGTTGGTATGAAGGCTTATGATTCCGCTGGTCTCGCTGGTCACGTTCTGACCTGAGTCTGTTGACCTCTTCTTCCTCGCTTTCTGATGAGGATTCGAGGTCTTCATGGTGGGTGGCAGTTGTGTGCCTCTCGGATAAAGGCGTAGGGTCATTGGTGAGTTGGCGGTGCGGTGCGTTCGCTCGGCGCATTCGAGTGGCTGACTTCCTGGTTGCTTCTGCTGCAGTAGCATCGGCGATGACATCTGCGAGGCTGATGTCTCCCTTTGCCATAATCTTGCTATGGGTCGTAGGGTCTTTTAGGCCCAGAACAATTTGATCTCTCATGGCTTCCTCAAGGTTTGGAAGCCACAGGGTCCCCCTAGGTTTCTGAAGTCAGCGATGAAGTCTCCAACACTTTCGCCTTCCTGTTGGTTCCTCTGGTAAAACTCGTGTCTCCTGATGAGTGTTGGCACCATGGGTGCATAATGGGCCCGTAGGATTGGGGCGAGGTTGTCCCAGTCCATTGTCTTGACTTCTGCTGGTTTCGCAAGTGCCTTTGCCATTTTAAAAACGGCGGGCCCGCAATGGGTCAGGAATACAGCTCGTTTCTTGCCAGGCATAGCATCTTTCAAATTGTTGGTTTCCAGGAACATCTGGAACCTGTCCATATACGAGTCCCAGTCTTCGTTAGCCTGGTCAAATGGAGCGGGTGGTATAGCGCTGGTCATTCTGCCGCTTCTTGGTGCACTCTCAGCCACGTGCTCTGCTAGCGTTCACTGAGTGTTCAGTCAGCTCTGTCATCTCCGTATCCCACCTTCGTCGCCAGTGTTAGGTCTGGAGCGTGGGCGCAAAGAACGGAGACGAGGCATCGAATAGTGACTCCAACTCTTTATTAGTGACTTCTGAACAGAGCAAAATACTGGGGCAGCAGCAGCTCCTTTTATGGAGCTGGCTGCTGTCACAATAGCCAATGATTTGAGTTTGCCATGCTGGGAACGTCCAATCAGCGGCGACCCGCTGTCAGCCAATCAGATCAGCCAGAAACAACCAATCACGATCCGCTGTTCGTGGGCCAATCAGAAGTGCAGGATTACGAGCCTGCTGTGGAAGCAAAACCATTAGGATTTTAAACTAACGTGTTTGCTTAGTTCGTAACAAGTAGTAAACATGGCAATGGGATGAACCAGATTTAGAAGTCTTCAAAGAAAAACCAGGAAGTCCAGTTGCCTCTTGAAAAAATCACCTTTGGGACATGCAATCTATTTCCTCTTTTTTTGCTGCAGCTGGGAGAACTTCAGACAAGGTAATTGGGGAATCAGAGAGTTAATTAGAATTCCATCAAGGTATTAATATGGTGACTTTCCACTTATACATACTGTAAACCAGGGGTGTCCAACCTTGGCAACTTTAAGCCTGGAGGACTTCAACTCCCAGAATGCCCCAGCCAGCAAAGCTGGCTGGGGCATTCTGGGAGTTGAAGTCCTCCAGGCTTAAGGTTGCCAAGGTTGGACACCCCTGCTGTAAACACATTATAAATGCCATACATTTGTAATGACCTCTTCTGAAAGAAACATCTATGAGTGACATTTGTAGATTTCTGATTGTTCATGGAATTGGCTTGTTCTGTTGTATTCTGCAATGCTAATGGTACATATTATAATATTGTTGATTTATTCTGGAAAGCTTGAACAGAGGTAGTGGAAATGGTTTGATTTTAAGAATTTGTGGAATTTTAATTTAATTTTAAATTTAAATAAATGCTCTAAAGCAGGGGGTTGCCAACCTTTTGGACCTCAGGTACCACCAAACTCATAATTTAAAATTCCAGGGACCATTAACTGGTTCTATGGGCGTGGCCTAATTTGTGGGTGTGACTTGGTGGTCATGTGACTGGCTGGGCATGGCTTGTATGTAAATATTATAAATATTGATATAAATATTGAATTTTTTATAAAAAAGAGCAACTTTTACCCAAAATCAAAGCAGGCAGGCAGATTGAGTTACTCACAGAATCACAGATTCATTCAGAAATCTACAGTATCTATCTGCCATTGGCTTGTTCAGTCTGTCACATAAAATTTGCTCGCAAGCAAACTCACAAAATTAACTCACAACACACCATGTATGTAAATATTGATTTTTTTTATTTAAAAAAGAGTAAGTTTTACCCAAAACCAGGCAAAGCAGGCAGGCAGATTGAGTTGCTCACAGAATCATTCAGTGATCTATCTATCTACCATCAGCTAGCTCAGTCTCTCAAATTTGCTTGCCGTGAGGCTGCACTGAATAATAGAACCTTCAGTCCTAAGGGAGGTTCAGCTGTGTTTAAAAGCAGAGCTGAAGGTCTGAAGACTAGTTAGAAAGCAAGAAATCCAACCATTTCCTGCTTCTTAGCTAATCTAAATCTACCAGCACAGCAGAACAGATGATGGTCAGAACAAGGAAAAATAGCAATTTAGCAGGCAAGTTTGCCAGGTAAGGAGTGAGTGGGCAGGGACGGTTCTTGTGGGCCATGTGGGCTGCACAGCCTTGTGTTTCTGTGCAGCCTGGATTAATTGCTTTGGGGGGGTGTTCTGGGGGTGAGATTTATCTGTGGCCCACCAAAATTTTCTCAAGGCCCACCGGTGGGCTGAGGCCCACTGGTAGGCAACCGCTGCTCTAAAGTAAGGGTGTTCAACTGTGGCAAATTTGAGACCCGTGGACTCCAACTCCCAGAATTCCCCACTCAGCCATTGCTGACTGTGGAATTTTGAGCATTGAAGTCCACAAGTCTTACGTTGCCAAGCTTGGAGAGTCCTGTTCTAAAGCAATGCACTTTGTTTGTTATGGGTGTTTTATTGTCCGAATTAGTTCCTTGCCTCATGAGTTGAACATAAGCAATAGTTAAGCAAAATAAACAAATCCACCCAGCACTCTATTTCTCAAATCACTCTTTTAGTGAATGTTTGAGAGAAGTACCATGCGACACATCTGGCGCAAGCCAAACATTTTCAGTCAGTTGGATTGACAAGTTAATATTTGTCCATGAAATTATGGAGAGGCTTTATGAAGTATTTAAGCTAGGAGGGGAAAGAACCTTCTCCATCAGCTGGCTGGCAGCTTTCAATCAAAGTTAGATCTCAGCCCAGCTGCCTGAATAATAAATATAATCTTGGACTTCCTGGGTAAAGTTTGGCTCCCTGAACACTTAAGGCTCATTTAAAGCTTCATGTCTCACTTTCTTTGTCCTTCTTCCTGAACTTACTTTACCACCTGTTCCATTCAATAATCTGCTCTGCACTAGGGACAATCTCAAGCTCAGTTGTTCTGAAGCTGCTGCTTTGAGTTAGAATTGATGGATTTGCTGGCATGGCATTTGCTGACGTGGAATAAGGAACATTTATGGACATTAGCATAAGGGCAAAATATCACATCTCTTCTCTCCCTCTCCCTTTCCCTCCCTCCCTCTCTTTCTCTCTCTCAAATCTTCTACATGCCATCTTTCTCTCATTTTCTGTCATCTATCTGTCTATCTTTCTATCTATCTATCTATCTATCTATCTATCTATCTATCTATCTATCTATCTATCTATGTCTATCTATCTATCTATCTATCTATCTATCTATCCATCCATCCATCCATCCATCCATCCAACTATCATCTATCATCTATTTATCTGATTGATCCATCCATCTATCTAATCCAGGAGTGTCAAACTCGCATCGTCATGGCGTCGTCACGTGATGTATTGCAACTTTGCTAATTCTCCTTTGTTAATCCGGGCATGGGCATGGCCAGCATGTGACACATCCAGCCTGCAGCCCCGATCTAATCTATCTACCCATTCACCCATCTGCCTAACTACTTCATGGTGCTAGATTAGCAATTATTTGCATGTTCCTGAAACTTTTCCTCAGCATAGCTTTACTCTGGGAGATTATGCAAAGTTCCTATCAGCTAGTACTCTTCTTGGATGATAGCTGAATCCACCTCAGCTATTAAATAAATCATCTAGCCATGCCAGTAGAAGAGCAGACAGACAAGGTTTTGGGTTGCTTTAAATCTGAACTTGACTTGGTTAAAAAAAAGAAGTCAAGATAGCTGGCTGGCTGCACAATAGAAGTTGCATTTCTTTTCACCTTTGCTTGTTAAAAGGGGTGATGCTTCAATTGCAATATTATGCCTGCCGTTTTGGCTTTTTTGACTCTACCCACCCCAGATATTTCTCCTCCATTGAGTTTAGTTAGGTTATTACTACGGGCAAAACCACTTTGCAAATCCTGTATAAATTGACATTTAATTTCTTTCAGTATTCAGCCTCCATAAATCTTAACTGGCAAAGGAAAAGGCCTCTATTTTAGGAGCTTGTCTTTCTGGGAATTTTTTATGCCATTTCCAGGTATCTCATGCCTTCCAAGAAAAGACACTCCATCGCTTGAAAACTATAAATCACAGGGATGGGTGAATGCTATTGATGTTTTTCTCTTTCTTTCTTTCATAGGTAGTGTATAAGTCAGTAAATGTTGTAAATCAAAATTAGTAACTTTGTTCTGTAACCAGTGAGTAATGTGTAACAGTTTTTTCCTGAAGCACAGGCTAAAATCCATCAATTTTATTACAGATTGTACCTGTTGAACGAGTTCTTTCTCGGTTAATCATAGCAGCTACATCACAATCTTAAAGATACAAAAATCTGAAGGAAGCCTAGCAAAAAGTTAACAATACTTTTGTCCCCTGGCTTTTGGGTCAGTTTTTGACTCTTGGCAACTCCTAATCCCTGTAGTTTTCTTGGCAAGAAAGTGGTTGGTCATTGCCTGCTTCCCAAGGCTAAGAGAGAGTAACTAGCCCAAAGTCACTCCACTGGCACTGTGCACCTATGGCAGGACCAGATCTTATGGTCTCCTGGTTTATTGCCTGATGCTTTGACCACTACACCAAACTGTCTCTCTCCAACAAGTACTCAGTACTAATTGTACAAATATAAACTCTTGCTATAGTACCTTCCAGATTCATGCCATTAAAATGGTTTTCAATATTCCAGGAATGCTTTATGAGCTTCAGCTCTTCTAATGCAAGATTTTTAGATTGGGCGAACCCTTTGTTCCTTGAGAGTAGGAGTGTTTGTGAACCTTCGATGCCATTAATTCTATTCTGTTCTGTTCTGTTCTGCTCAATTAATCCTGCAGTATGTCCAACGCTACTATCAGCAGCTTTCCATATGGCCAAAAGGGAGCACCAGACTGAAGAACTTAGGACAGTTTTTATGAGGTCAACTCCAGTAAAAGCTCCTCTGAACAGCAGATAGATAGAATTCTTTATTGGCCTAGTGTGATTGGACACACAAAGAATTTGTCTTTGGTGCATAAGTTCTCAGTGTACATAAAAAAATACATTCATCATGTAAGATACAACACTTATTGATAGTCATAGGATACTAAATAAGCAATCAAATCATACTAGGAACATTTATCCCGTTAAATCTTCCTAAACTAATATTTCATTTATTTCTATGCCTTCAAGTCAGTCTTGACTTCTGATGTCTACATAGACCACTCTTTGCAATTTCCTTGGTAATGTATTCAGAAATGGCTTCCCTTGACTTTCTTAAGGTTGAGTGAAGAGACTGGGTCAAAGATAATGAGTTGGCTTGCACGCTTGCATGCTTAAGGGAGGAATCAAACTTGGGCTTCCTTACTCCAAGTCCAGCATATTAACCATTACACCAAACTTGCTCTCCAATCAATTAATACTGACACTTCAAATAAAAGTGTATTGCATACAATCTTTTAATGCTGCAAAAACCAATGAATTTATTGTGTTATTATTATTAATTGCATATTCCTTTGGGCAGAAATGGGGTTTATAAATGTCTTAGTAAAACGAGCTACTGGATTCTCTTTCAGTATTTTGAAAAAGAAAAAAGATGCTATCCCTAGTTATTGTACTTTCTATGTACCTTTTTACATAAATTCTTTTCAGAATATAACATTGTTGAATAAATGATCATATAAATATTGATGTAGATTAATGAGAGAATATTAATATTAAAGCACCTGGTACATATGTTTAATACAAATAAATATTAACATAAGTTAACAAATATTAACAATGAAATGCATGCTTAAATTAACAAATATATCCTTAATATTAATAAATGTAATATTAATAAATGCAAACAAAGACATATTAATATTAAAGTATCATATACTATCCTAAAGTGCTGGGTTACAACTCCTATCAGCTCTAATCAGCAGGGGTTCTGTCAGGTATGCGGTTGGAGAAAGCAGCTCTTTTGTAACACCAATATTTGCACACTCTTAACCTGAAAGAAAGCTGTGTTTTGCCCACTGCAAGGCAGGTTGATTGCTACATTCTCTTTGAGTAAAAACCACTTCAACTGGTTTATCAGTAACGGACAATCTTGTCAGTCGTTTCTCCTTCCCAGTTTCTGCGCCATTCTGTTGCTTTTGATTTTCTTGTTTTCCTTGCAGATAAGAGCGAATCCAACTGTAAAACATGACACAGAAAATCGTGGTAAAGCAAGGATTTACACTGACTTATTAGTTGGATTATTTTGAATCGTCCCCCTTGTGTGCCTCTAAAGCATGCCTTTAAAGACCAACTAATCTTCAGGAGATGTAGGTTGGAGTATTACAGTTCTTTTATTTATGCTCAACCCCACAATCCAACTTTGTTTCCTTAAAAACAGTGGGAATAAAGTTGGTTAAATCCCTGCTTTTGGATCTATTGAGATGCATTAATAGCTCCCTTGAAAGATCGTCTTTCTAATGAGATTCCACATGAGATCTCAACCTTTGTTTTTCTTTCTCTTTTTTGGTAAGGGAACAGAGGTCATGCCAAATAAAACTACGTGATAAAAATAGTCTAGCAAAGGTTTAGTTTTTCATCAAGGTGATACCCCTTGATCTTTTATTTATTTATTTATTACATTTTATGCTGCCCATTTCCCCTGCAAGGTGACTCTTGGTGGCCTACAGTAAATATTGTTTGAAACTTTTGAGTAAACATTTCTGAAGCAAGCAGTGCATTGAAAAGAATGACATAGAGAAACTTGTCATTTTCATAGTCAACTCAAAAGTGCGGTAGAGTAGAAGTATTCTGAACCATCTCACTCAAAATAGCAACAGTACATGGGATAACACCTATGTTATTAACATCAGCTGGGGAGAAAATGGACCGTTTCTTCTCTAATTCTGACTCCACTGGGACACAAAGACCACTCCATCTAGTTCCTCCTTTTAAGCCAGTATCAGCCCCTTAAAATAACAAGCAGGAATTATGACTCTTTCTGTGATGAGGCATAATCAGCCACCGTGGTCTACATTTTCATGTTCTGCATTTTTTAAATTTGTTTTTATGCTCAGTGAAAGATTTGTGATGATGATGTCAACCAATTATTAGAAGTATCTCATAACTCTCTCCTCATCCTTACAAGGGCTAATTTGGTTTAGTCACATGCCCACCTAAACTGAAAGATCACCCCTGAGGAGAAACAAGTGAAATATTAGTACCGATTTTTAAATACTTAGTAAGGCCACACCTGGAATATTGCATCCAGTTTTGATCACCACATTACAAAAAAGATGTTGAGGCTTTGGCAAAAAAGAACAACTAAGACGATTAAAGGCCTGGAGACAAAAAACATATGAAGAACAGTTGCCCAGGAATTTTATGGCCATTCTAAAGAAAAGAAGGTCTAGGGGTGGCATGATAGCAGTATTCAGGTATTTGAGGGGCTGCTACAAAGATGAGAGGGTCAACTTATTTTCCAGAAGCCCCAGAAGGCAAGACAAGAAAAAAAAAATGGATGGAAACTACTCAAGTAGAGAAGCAACCTGGAATTAAGGAGAAACTTCCTAATAGTGAGGACAATTAACCAGTGGAACAGCTTGCCACCAGAAGTTGTGGATGCTTCATTACTGGAGATTTTTAAGAAGAGACTGGACATCCATCCACCTATCCGAAATGGCATAGGGTTTCCAACTTGAGCAGGAAGTTGGACTAGAACAGTGACGGCTAACCTTTTCAGTTTGGTGTGTCGAAAATCGGGAAAAAGTGTAGCCTTCCTCGGGTCGTGTGTCACTTCAAGAAATATCAATAATTTGGTTTATGACGGACTGGGCTGGGGTGATCACACAGGGCTGTGAAACTCGTCTCCCTGGTCTCAGGGCTGCAGGTGCAGGATGTGGGGATCGGAAGGCCACCTTACAGGGCTGTGAACCTAATGGATCTCCTTTCCTTCTGTAGCGTTCCTGAGGTAATGAAACTGACAAACCTCAGTTTATGGCGGTTAAAACTGGTTCTCTGCTGCAAAGATCTTGCGGCAGCGGTGACACCACGCCTCCACGCAACAAGCAGGGAGCAGGGATTGGAGCAGAGCACAGGCAGCCTCTAAATGTGCAGGTTTTCCCCACACCAACAGGCGTGTCAGTCAAAGTGCCTCAGTGTGTCACGAGTGACACGCGTGTCATAGATTAGCCATCACTGGACTAGAAGATGTCCAAGTTCTCTTCCAGCTCTATTCTGATCAAAAAATTTATCTTACCATTAGTCATGGTAGGCAACTACTTCAGGTGGTAAATCCTGGGACACAGTGATGGTATCTCCTGATTCTTCTTGAGAATTTCTCCTCAGCTGTATCTCTCTGTCAGAGGGCACAGATTCACTTGCCATCCAGTCTATCACATTTTCATTAAACTAGCCAGCTGCAGGGAAGGAGAATGTCCTTTTCGAAGTTAAAACTGAACCGCCTGTCCGGTTTATTTCTATATGTGAAAAGTGGGAAAGGCTCTACATCCTTCCTTGAGTCATGAAGCCAATGAACCTGGACCACCTGTGCCATAATGCATACATCCCTGTTAGGAATTTGAGGCCTGCCTGGAAGTTCTGAGATACCACCGACCATGATGCACATCCTTGAATGCTGCATTTTCTCATTCATGAACCCAGAAGATACATCACTAGAGTGAAGTGACTGGGTAAACTCAATAATTTCGCCTATGTGCTAATTCTACTTTTTTTTTTTTACAAAGCTGCATTAACAGAATGTTCCAAGTGTGAAAATAAATTATTCCACTCACCCCAATCTTCTTTAAAAAGGTAAAAAGTTTCCCCTCACACGTATGTGCTAATCTAGGGGGCGGGTGCTCATCTCTGTTTCAAAGCCGAAGAGACAGTGCTGTCCAAAGATGTCTCCATGATCATGTGGCTGGCATGACTAAATGCTGAAGGCGTAGGGAAAGCTGTTAACATCCCACCAAAGGTGGGCCCTATTTTTCTACTTGCATTTTTACGTGCTTTCGAACTGCTAGGTTGGCAGAAGTTGGGACAAGTAATAGGAGCTCACCCTGTTACGCAGAACTAGGGATTCGAACTGCTAAGCTGCCGACCTTTTGATCGACAAGCTCAGCATCTAGGGAGGATCCCTTCTGAATGTCTTGCCCCAGCCACATTATTCCTGTTTAACCAATCACATTTTATCTGACTGTTCCCTTGGTTAAGTCTCTGCTCATCTTCCAAGGTCAATCTCCTATACCATTACATAAAAGTATTGGGCTGGCTATCTTAAATACTTTGAGTCTGATTCATAGAGATGATGAAGGCATATCATTCCAGCATAAGGTGAACAGTCACAAGATGTAGCTCCTGTCAATAGTGCATTCTCTAAACAATTTCAGACATACCACAGAATGTTGAATTCATTTTTTAAAATTTCTAAATAGATGTTGGAAATAACCTATTTTAAATCTGAGTGCTGCTGTCACTGCATATATATTAAGCTGTATAGCAGAACAATGTTCTGCTTCTATTTGGCAGTTTTCAGAATCTATAGACTGTATGTTTATTTCAAAATTTCCTTTTTGAATAAGAATGGCCTTGGATGCTGATAATTTGGAATCATAGAATTAAAAATGGATGGTGTCATGTTTGAAGCATGGGCGAGAAAGAATGGAGACGAGCCGGTGAAACAGTGAACTTCAATTCTTTATTTACATGGTGACAGCTCAAACTGGACGGCTGCGATAGCCTTCCTTATATAGGCAACCCAATAACTATTTTAACCAATAACAACCCAGGAGCGCTAGCTCCGTTAACCAATACGAATGCTCTGTTAATGGCTAATCAGATTCCCCTTTACGGGCCAATCCGATCCTGCCATTAACAGCCAATCAGAAGTGCAGGGCCAGAACCCTGCACTTAACTCCAAGCTCAAGATAACTTTATTTAACCTTTATACATTCACAACACCCCTTCCCCCTGGCTTCTGTTTACAGGGCGCGGTCACGTAGTCTTTAAGGTAGGACGGTTGCTTTATTAGTCTGTTTGATTTTCGCTGCGCGTTTTGCATTTGGCTGCAATCTCGCTGAGGTAGATCGTTGTTTGGCGAAGGGGTTGCCTCTGGTTCAGAGTTCGCGTTTCCGTTGTCACCAAGATTTTCGGCAACTCTCTGAGGTGGACTTACTCCTATCCCTGGTTCCAGTTCCCGTGTCTCTATTCCGTTATCGTTCCCTTCAAATGGGTTTTCTTCTAGTTGAAATTCGTCTTCTTCTGTATCTCCCCCCTCCCTCAGTTTGGTCCTAAGGGAGTCCAGAAATGCCTGACCGGAGCCATGATCGTAATTGATCGAAATGGCGCTTCCATAGTCTATCGTCAGGGCACTGTACAAGGTAGGATCTTGGGCCGGTTACTCGGATTACTGTCGCTTCTACCCACAGAGGGTCACCTGATAGGTTTTTAGCGTACACCAAATTGCCTACCTGGAAGGTACGGCATCGGTCGCTGGATCCGAGTGGTTTTTCTGGTTCATAAGCTGGGTGTAACCGGTCGAGGTGGGAGCGGAGCTTTCGTCCCATAAGCAGTTCAGCGGGAGTTTTGTTGGTGACACTGTGAGGTGTGATGTGCTGCAGAAAAAGGATTCGGTTGATTTTCTCATCGATGTTGTCGTATTCTAATTTCTGCAAGGTTTTCTTAACGAATTGGACCATGCACTCAGCCCTGCCATTGGTCGCCGGGTGCACAGGCGAAGTGAGCGCATGTCAGATACCGCTGTCAGCCAGGTACTGCTCGAAAGACAGCGCGGTAAATTGGGGCCCATTGTTGGATACCAGAACGTCTGGTAATCCATGGGTTGCAAACAGTCTTTCCAATCTCTTGATGAACGCTTCTGTAGTCGTGTTCGTCATGCGGTGAATCTCGAGCCAATTCGAGTAGGCGTCGACGGTAAGTAAAAAGGTGTGACCTTTGGTCGGACCAGCAAAGTCCAGGTGAATACGGGACCAGGGTCCCCGTGGTGTCTCCCATTCGGTTGGGATTGCCTTTGGTGGGGCGTCGCTCACTTCTTGGCATCTATGACAAGCTTTGACCAAAGTCTCAATTTGCTTGTCGATGCCCAGCCACCATGCGTAGCTTTGTGCGAGGGCTTTCATTCGCACGATACCGGGGTGGCCATCATGCAAGGTTCTCAGTACTGCTGGTTGGAGTCGCTCTGGGATAATGACTCTATCGCCCCAGATGATACAGCCCTTTTGAGAGAATAATTCTGTTTGTCGACTTTTGAATGGTGCGAAGTCATCTGGTATCTGGTCCAATGGCCATCCGCGTTCCACCCAACTGAGGACTTGCGCTAAGGTGGGGTCACGTCTTGTTTCTCTCGCGATATCTCGGACAGTTAATGGCAGTGTGTGGAGGGTCTCGATCTGTAACGTGGTTATGGTTGGTGCTGGGTCGTCGAGAGTCTCTGGAAGCGGTGCTCGGCTCAATGCGTCGGCATGGGGAATGGCTTTCCCCGGGCGGTATTGCAGCCGATAATTATAAGCAGCCAAGAATTCTGACCAGCGAGTCATCCTGGGGGATAATATGTAGGGAGTTGGTTTATCTCCGGCTATTATCCCCAGCAATGGTTTGTGGTCAGTCACAATAGTAAAAACCCGGCCATATACATATTCGTGAAATCTTTTCATGGCAGACCCAATTGCAAGGGCTTCTTTATCGATTTGGCTACAGTTTCGCTCAGTTTTTGAAAGCGTCTTTGAAAAATATGCAACAGGGGCTTCGCTACC
>BHEV01014613.1:0-21080 GCA_004319985.1 Emydocephalus ijimae
GATAGATAGATAGATAGATAGAAAGATAGATAGATGATAGATAGATAGATAGATAGATAGATAGATAGATAGATAGATAGAAGATTGGATAGATAGGTGGATAGATAGATAGGAGAGAGAGAACTACAGGCAGGCAGGCAGACAGATAGACAAACAGACATACGCATAGACATGGACATAGATATAGATATAGGAAGGAATCTTAGAGGCCTTCTAGTCCACCCCCCTGCCCAAGGCAGGAGTCCTTATACCATCACGGCCAAATTGTTGTACAATTTCTTCTTGAAAACCTCCAGTGATGGAGCACCTACAACTTCTGGAGTCAAGTTGTTCCACTGGTTAATTGTTCTTGCGGTCAGGAAATTCCTCCTAATTTCCAAGTCTCTGAGGAGCTTTTCCCAGATTCCTTCTTGTCCTGCCCTCTGGGGCTTGTTGGAGAGGAACTCGACGCCTTCTTCTCTCCGACAGTCCTTCAAGGGTTGGGAGACGAAGATGCTATCAGATATTATCCCCCTGCCCTAAGCCTTCTCTTTGTTAGACGTCACATCCGACGATGTGGTGCCACCTCAGAGAAGTATTGATTTCAGTCAATATGACCTGAACAGCTTCACAATTTTTCAGAGATTAGCAGCATATAGAAATTATTGGCTGTGAAGTGATGTTGGCAACCTTTGCAAAGGAACTGGGAAGCGGGGGTGGGTGAGTGAGTATTGCTGAGCAGAAATCTGCAATTTAAAGAAAATCACAACCAAGAAAGAGAGAGAGAGAGAGAGAGAGAGAGAGAGAAAGAAAGAAAGAGGGAGAGAAAGAGAGAGAGAGAGAGAAAGAAAGAAAGACAAAGAGAGGGAGAGAAAGACAGAAAGAAAGAAAAAGAGAAAGACAGAAAGAAAGAAAAAAGAGAAAGAAAGACAGAGAGAAAGACAGAGAGAAAGAAAGAAAGAAAGAAAGAAAGAAAGAAAGAAAGAAAGACAAAGAGAGAGGGAGAGAAAGACAGAAAGAAAGAAAAAGAGAAAGAAAGAAAGAAAGAAAGAAAGAAAGAAAGAAAGAAAGAAAGAAAGAAAGAAAAAGAGAGAGAAAGAAAGACAGAAAGACAGAGAAAGAAAGACAGACAGACAGACAGAAAGAAAGAAAAAGAGAAAGAAAGAAAGAAAAAAGGAAAGAGAGAGAGACAGAAAGAAAGACAGAAAGAAAAAGAGAGAGAAAGAAAGACAGAAAGACAGAGAAAGAAAGACAGAATAGACAGACAGACAGACAGAAAGAAAGACAAAGAGAGAGGGAGAGAAAGACAGAAAGACAGAAAGAAAAAGAGAGAGAAAGAAAGACAGAAAGACAGAGAAAGAAAGAAAGAAAGAAAGAAAGAAAGAAAGAAAGAAAGAAAGAAAGAAAGAAAGAAAGAATGCAATCTTGCAGGTGGAAACAAAGCAAGCCAAAGACCCTGGGCTTCTCCTGCTGTTGACAATCTCTTGTTAAGGAACCACAATTAAGGTGTGGAACATTTTCTAGCCTCAGTCACAGAGATCCGAGCTAATGCCTTTAAAACTGCTCTCTGGCAGTCTTTGAAACTCCCGTAGCAAATTCAAAACAAATGCTAATTGCCAGCCCATAAATAAAGGAACTTTTGCTTCCCTTTGATTTCAGAAGTTCTGTGCAATAATTACACCTGAAAACTGGATTCAGAAACAATTAACAGCAGCCAGATTTTCGGCTCTGTGCAGAAGAAGGTGGGTGGATGGGATTTACAGGTATCAAGGTGGCACCCACAAACTTCACACAATCAAAGGCCCTGAGGGTTGTTTTACTGCGTGTTGTGCCTGCATGGCACATTAAAAAGACAGAGGGGCTTAAATCATGCAATCAAAGCTGCCATCTTGACTTTCTTGACCTCTAGCCACTGACACCAATTTTCTTAGGTTGGGTTGCTGCCTTTGTCTTCCTCAGGACAGTGTGTGCTGTCTTCACACAATGTTCTAAGCTTGGTTGGGATTCACCTTCTTTAGTATTTTGGGCCATTCTGTATTAGCTGAGCCTCTTTATATACCCTTTATTATTTATATTTTTAATACAACTTTATCAGGCCTTGATAAGGCCACGCTTGGAATATCACATCTAGTTTTGGTTGCATGACATAAAACATATTTTGAGACTCTGAAAAGAGTGCAGAGAAGAACAACAAAGACGATTAGGGGACTGGAGGCTAAAACACGTGAAGAACGGTTGCTGGAATTAGGAATGTCCAGTTTAATGAAAAGAAGGACTAGGGGAGACATGATTAACAGAGTTGGAAGGGACCTTGTAGGACGTCTAGTCCAACCCCAAACACAATCAGGAGACCCCACACCATTTCTGACAGATGGCAGTCCTGTCTCTTCTTGAAAGTCTCCAGGGATGAAACTCCCACAACTTCCAAAGGCAACTTCTGTTCCATGGGTTGATGGTTCTCCCTGTCAGAACTTTCTCCTTATTTCTAGGACTTGAATCTCTCCTTGTTCCGTTTCCATCCATTGTTCCTTGTCTGGCCTTTGGGTGCCTTGGAGAATAGAACATTGGAACATTGCTATCATGTCTCCCCTGGTCCTTCATGATAGCAATATTCCAGTATTTGAGGGGCAGCCACAAAGAAGAGGGGGTCAAATTATTCTCCAAAGCACCTGAGGGTAGGACAAAAAGCAACGGGTGGGAACTCATCAAGGAGAGAAGCAACTGGATCTAAGGAGAAAATTCCTCACAGCTAGAACAATTAACCTGTGGAACAACTTGCCTTCAGAAGTTGTGGGAGCTTCATCCCTGGAGGCTTTCAAGGAGAGATTGGACTCCCATCTGTCAGAAATGGTGTAGGGTCCCCTGCTTGGGTGGGGGGTTGGACTAGATGACCTACAAGGTCCATTCCAACTCTGATTATCTGTTATCTGATTATCTGTTATCTGTTATTCTTCCCTCTCCCACCTTGTTGGGTTTCTGCAGGGCCATAAAGACCTTGATTTTTAGCAAAGACCACCAGGGATGAAACAGTGATTGAGGGTATGCTATGCTGTTCATCCTATATTTGTCCTTCTGGGAGTTACTTTGATCATACAGGAAGTAGCAACACCAAAGGCCATGTCAATCAATCAATCAATCAATCAATCAGCTGGGTCATGGCAATGAAGAAGAACATTTGTGTGTGTGGCTATGTATGTCTTGAAAACCCCAAATAGCTTCCACAGCTCCTTGATCTTGACTTTTTTTGATTTCTTCTTGAGTCATTTCTGATCTGATTGCTGAAATGGAAGAGTTCACCTGAAGGGTCATTTTGTTTCAGAGTAGCTTAATTTGTATTTTAAATGATTTATCTCTTTAGCTTGAGACTAACCTGAGGACTTTCAACCATAGCCGCAAAGTGGCTCCCGATTGGCTATTTTCTAATGTGATGGAAAAAATTGGTGGAAATTAAGGTTGATAATCAGCAGGGTGGTTTAATTAAACATTGTAACCTTAAGAAAAATAAATCCAATCTAATTTCCATCTAATCTTCCCCTTCCTGGGCCAGGGTGATTTGTGAATCTGCATACATTATGCAAACTTTTATATCTTGCTTACATTTCCCAAACTTGATTTATAGTTTGCTAACATCTTTTTTTCCTGTTGTCTTTTTTTTAAATGACTTGTTTGTAAACAAGAAGTTTGTAAACTTCTGCACCTCACCTGTGTCCCTTGCAACCTGGATAGTGGATGTTGCAATAAACTGGATATAGTAGAAGAGAAGAGAAAGTATCTGGAGAAAATTCACAAAATACAAAGACCTGAAAATAGAAATAGAACGACTTTGAGGGTGTTAAAGGAAGCAAAAGTTGCACCAGAAGTCATAGGCACCTTGGGTGCAATGCCAAAACATCTGGAACAACATTTGAACACCATTGGCAATTGACAAAATCCCCATCAGTCAATTGCAAAAGGCAGTTTTTCTTGGAACAGCTGACATCCTGTGATGATCTCTTTAACGCCATCAAAGAACAACATCTTTCTATTCCAGATCCTTGGGAAGGAGTCTGTAGATGGCCAGAAATCCAGTCTGAACATCTGGCTGATTGTGCACCAGCCAGAACAATAGTCATCTGGATTCTCCCTTGTTGGCAGAAGGGTGGAGGGTGGAACGAGTTGTGATGTTCTGATGTGGTTGAGAGTTACATCTTCTATCAGAAGGTCACCCATGCCAGACAGGTCTCAGCAGAAGAGCCAGACTAACTGTGTCCATCAACTCATTTGATGTGATGAGAAACAGAAAAAGACTCCTTCGCTGGAGTCAACAAGGGTCATGTCAGATGTTAGAGTTCCTGGCATCATGAATGGTGCTCTATGTTGTATTGGTGAGGCCACACTTGGAATACCGCATCCAGTTCTGGTCACCATGATACAAAAAAAGATGTTGAGACTCTAGAAAGAGGGCAGAGAAGAGCAATGAAGATGATTAGGAAACTGGAGGCTAAAAGTTATGAAGAATGGTTGCAGGAACTGGGTATGTCTAGTCTAATGAAGAGAAGGACTTAGGGGTGCCATGATAGCAGTCTTCCAATATTTGAGGGGCTGCCACAAAGAGGAGGGGTCAACCTATTCTCCAATGGTCCAAAGGACAAAACAAGGAGCAATGGATGAAAACTAATCAAGGAGAGAACCAGCTTAGAACTAAGGAGGAATTTCCTGACTATGAGAACAATTAACCAGTGGAACAGCTTGCTACCAGAAGATGTGGGTGCTCCATCCCTGGAGGTTTTCAAGAAGAGAATGAACAACTATTTGTCTGGTCTAGGATCTCCTGCTTGAGCAAGGGGGTTGGACTAGAAGACCTCTAAGGTACCTTCCAGCTCTAAGATTCCATGGTTTTATGATCTTTAGACAAGTGGGCAAGGGGACTCAGGCCCTGATCCTGCAGGATTACTGAAAGGACAATAAACCACAGACCAAACAAAAGCATTCCGTGTTTAAAAATGACACCATTATGCCCCACTATTATAAATCAAAAGCAACAAAGTGTTGCTACTTAAACCAACTGTTTGAATTGTGGAAAGAATTTATCCAGACTCAAATATCAATGAGCAATGATTAGAAGGTCAAAGGAGATTCATGACCATAAATAAAATATTCAGGATTGCAGAAGTGGAAGAGATTCAGAAAAATTGGAAACGTGGAAGACTCCAAGAACAATAATGGAATAGTATAAGAAGCTCAGATTACAAACACCGGAAATATAGAGGAAATGGCTGATTTGAGCCAGAGAAGTCATAACCAAGCAGAAGAAGAAGGAACAACAGCCAAATCAGTAAAAGTTGGTACTGAAACAACCTATGACCATGATGGTGAACCTATGGCACTTGTGCCACAGGTGGCATGCAAAGCCATTTGTGCCAACATGTGAGTCACAGGCAAATTTACCTCACTGTGCATGTGCACGCCTCACAGCTGATTTTCAGTCTGTTTGAGGCCTTTTACGGCCTCCCAGAGGCTTGAGGAAGGCTTTTACAGCCTTTGCAGGCCAAAAAATAGGCCCGTTTTGTCACTTCCAGTATTTCTGGAAATACCAGAAGTGATGAAATGGGCCCCTTTTTCGGCCTGCAAAACCTGCAGAAGTTTTCCTCAAGCCTCTGGGAGGCCGAAAAAGGACTCAAATGGGCCGAAAATCATCTGGGGGGGGGTGCAGTGCAAGTAAGGGGGCAGCAGGGGGCATTGCATGTGGATGCACAGGAAGGGTGTGTGTGTGTGTGTGTGTGTACATTGCCTTCTGGGTGCTGGCATGCGAGCACGCACACAAGTTTTGGCACAAGAGCCCAAAAAGGTTAGCCACCAACTGACCTACGAATTGATCTCTTGACAACAAAAATTAAAAGAGAAAATTGTAGCAGAATTTCCAAAAAAAGTTAAATGAAAAATACACCAGAAATGAAAGTCCAGTTCATTTAGTGACCATTCAAAGTTACAACGGCATTGAAAAAAGTGACTTAGGACCGTTTTTCATACTTATGACCATTGTAGCCTCCCCACGGTCCCACAATCAAAATTCGGCGCTTGGCAGCTGGCTCATAATTATGACGGTCACAGCATCCTGGGGTCATGTGATCCCCTTTTCCGACGGTCTGAGAAGCAAAGCCAATGGTGAAGCCAGATTCACTTAACTGCTGTATTACGAACTAAAACACTACAGTGATCCACTTAACGACTGTGGCAAGAAAGGTCATAACATGGGACAAAACTCACTTAAGGAATGCCTCACCTCACAACAGAAACTTTGGGCTCCATAGAGGTCATAAGTCGAGGACTACTTGCCATATCCCAAAATGACGTGGTTCCTGTAATAAAGAATATGAATTAAGCAGTTGCAAGTATTAAAATGACATTTATTTAACCGTTTCCTTACAATATCCTGGGTCTTGATTCTGGGTAGGGGCAGATATTTCTCTCTCTGGGCACACTGAGAATAGATCTGCTGAAAAAAACCTCCACACTGGTGACAGGAAGGGCATCTGGTCAGCAATCACTTAACTCCATTCAGTTGCCCAGAGTCCACCCTGCAAGGGATTATAGAGTCATTAAAAGAGGAGGAGGAGGACAACCGTTTCCTTGCAGTACATCCATGGTGGTTACAGAAGTGCTGATTATCAAACTTAGAAAGTCAAAATAATATTCCATTACGTACAATATTTAAAATGGAAGATCAGACTGGAAAGCTCCCAGCACTGTCAAACCATCTAGTAAGTCTGCATTCTATTATTCATCTCACCTTTCCTGTTGCCTGCATCTCCTTATCTTCTTAGGACTACAACTTTGCTGCTTGTGCCTTATGATTTATATTGTTTACTTAGTATCCTAGTATGATTTATGTTGATTGCTTATTTAGTATCCTATCACTGTCACTAAGTGTTGTATCTTATGATTTATGATGAATGTATTTTTAAGATGACTACGATCATGATTTATCACTTGTTGCTTGTATGTATACTGAGAGTTTATGCACCAGAGACAAATTACTTGTGGGTCCAATCACACTTGGCCAATAAAGAATATATTATTCTATTCTATTTCTATTCTATTCTTTTCTATTCTATTTCTATCTTTTTCTATTCTATTCCTACTATTCTATTCTATTCTATTCTATTTCTATTCTGTTCTTTTTGTTCTATTCTATTCTATTGTTGTATTCTATTCTGTTCTGTTCTATTCTATTCTAATTCTTCTGTTCTGTTCTATTATTCTATTCCTATTCTATTCTATTGCATTATATTATATTGCATTCTGTTCTATTGCATTCTCCTCTTCTCTTCTCTAGAAATTAAGAGCAGGTGCAAGTAATTTAAAGAACATGAAAGAGTCAAAATTGAAGAATGTAAGTATCAAACACACACACACACACACCACACACACACACACACACTCACACATATTCCAGGGACCAGAAAAATGAAAGAACTTTTGGAAAACTCAGAGCCACAAATAACAGCAATAGCCAGGAAAATTCAGTGCTGTGAGGCACAAATAACCCATTCTGAGCAAAATCATCTCTTTCAATCAGACCGCAGATAAATCTAACCAAGTATAAATGCCAATAGAAATATCTGGAAATGGAAAACCAGGCACAAAGGAAACAGTTCAGTTTTGGAAAGATCTGTGGGAAACTCAAAGCCATCCTAATAAAAATTCTGGATGGAGAATAGAACCGGAAGATGAATTTCATGAAAATCAAATGGGAGAACTAATGATAACAGCAGATATACAGGTGGACCTCAATTTATAACCATAATCGTGATCAAAATCTCTGTGGCTAAGCAAAGTTATGTGAGTTGGGACCCATCTCATGAGCTTTATGGCCATGGCTGTTAAGTGAATTACTATTGTTATAAATCCTCAGATGGTGATTAAGTGAATTTGACTTCCTCCATTGACTTTGGTTGTCAAAAGCCAGCTGGGAAGGTCCCACATGGCCATCATATGATCCCAGGATCATAACCAGTGGTGGGGTTCAAATAATTGAACCACTGTTTCTCTGCCCTAATGATTTCTTCCAACAACCAGTTTACCAAACTGCTCAGAAAGTTAACAACCGGTTCGTGTGAACCGGTGCAAACCAGCTGAATCCCATCATAACTGACATAAATATGGTCTGTTGCCAAGCAACCATTTGATTACTATATATCCAAGGGGATGCTGCAATGGTCATAAGTGTGAGACCTGTTGCTAAGTCCCTTTTTACAGGGCTGTTGTGACTCTGAATGGCCACTCGGTGGATAGTTATTAAAACGAGGACTATCTGTAATTAAAAACAATGAAAATGATTAGAAATTGGAAATATTCTGGAAATGGACAATTGCCTGATTTTTGGCTCAACTATTTGACTTGTTTAACAGCTTAACGAAGTATCAATCAACGGCTAGTTAATAATTGGCAACAACAACAACAACAAAAAAGAATTTAAAAACACAGCAAAAAGGAACCACACTAGGAAACTATAGACGGATAACGTGTCTGTCTACAATGTTTAAAATTACTCAAAGGCAAAATCCAAGATTATTTTGAAAAAACAGTATCTTTCCAATAGACCAGAAAGGAAATGAAAAGCAGAGGTACCAAAGATCAATTTTAGATTAATAGAAGAGTTCTGGAGAATTGCAAAAGCTGAAAGACCAATTTACATGTGGTCTGGATTGATTACAAAATGGCATTTTGATTCATCACCACAGAGCTAGATTATCAAACATTTGGGAACCAACCGGCATTGGTAAAAACATTACAATATTTATAGATAAAATAACGAAGCAGGGGAAGACAGAACTGGGAGTTGCAAATGAAAAAAATACAGGCTGGAAAACCTGATGAGAGGCGTTTTCCAGGCTGACTTATTATCACCCTAATTTGTCGCTGCAACGATCCCACTTTCAGTGATTTGGGAGGAAATAAAATCTTGGCTCTAAAAAAGCAAAATAAAAACTCTGATGAAAGTTCCCATTTGCTCTATAATATGAGTGATCTGAAACTTTATGGAAAATCAGAAATTGAAATCCAAGCATTGACAAATATGGTAAGAGTTTTTAGTACAGAGATAATAATGGAATTTGGCCTAGATAAATGTGCTACAGTTGTACTGTACAATAAATTGGGATGGAATCAGGGGTGGGATGCAAATATTTTTAGTACTGGTTTTGTGGGCGTGGCTAGGTGGGAGTGGCTAGGTGGGCATGGTCACATGATTGGGTGGGCATGCCTTTTTTTTTTTTGCAACAACCCCCCCCCCCGCACGCTCTGTTTTTTGGCTTCCTGGGCCTCAGGGAAGCCTCCTGGCCGGGGGTTGATTCCAGGAAACTTCTGTGAGGCCCAGGAAGCCAAAAAATGGAGCATGGGAGGCCCACAGTCAGCATTGTGCATGATGTTGCACATGTGTGATAGGACTGACTGGGTGGGGAGGGAAGGGGCAAGTGGAGAGGGGTGGGGCCAGCCAGGGGCACAATTTTTCAGTTCTCTGAACTGGGCAGAATCGTAATAGAATAGAATGGAATTGTTGCAGCAAATCTTGCTTCCAAATCGGGACACAAGACCACAAAAGGTTGGAGAATACAGGTTTTATTCATGCAAAGTGTTCAGAGCATTAATATGGCAAATTCTGAACCCCCAGCTCTTCCTGAGACATTATTTTTATACCCGTTATGACCTCAGCTTAGACCTGGGCATTCCTTTATCACATTTTACCAAATAAGGACAATATTGTATACATTTCTCGGAAGGAAATATAGAGGAAATGAGAAGTACAACTTTTGATCACTCCGTTATCTTACACCATCAATTATTTTCCATGTCCAGCCTTGTTTACAGTAATGTGGATAGTTCCAGTTCCTGAGTTCACCAATTTTATGGTTTTCCCAATGTTATGTTAAGCAAGGCTTCAGGGAAATCAGGGACTTTTGCTAAATATGACTTGTTGACTTGTGCTAAATACAAAAAGTGCTTTATATGCTCTTTTTCAACTGCTTCAGAATAAGAATTCTTTATTGGCCAAGTGTGATTGGACACACAAGGAATTTGTCTTGGTGCAAATGCTCTCAGTGTACTTAAAAGAAAGGGTATATTTGTCAACAATCATAAGATACAACACTTAATAATAGTCATAGGGTAGAATAAGTAACCAAATCATACTAGGAGACAATCAATAAAAGTTGTTAGGATACAAGCAATGAGGTTATAGTCATAACTGGGAGGAGATGGGTGAAAGGAAGGATGGGAGGATTAATAGTAATAATAATAGTAGTGCAGATTTTGTAAATACTTGGACAGTGTTGAGAGAATTATTTTAGCAGAGTGATGGCATTCAGGAAAAAACTGTCCTTTTGTCTAATTGTTCTGGTGTGCAGTGCTCTATAGCATCATCTTGAGGGAAGGAGTTGAAACAGTTTGTGTCTGGGAAGTGAGGGGTCTGTAGATATTTTCCCAGCCCTCTTTTTGACTCATGCAGGATACAACCGGTTCTATAGAACCGGTGTGAACCAGTAGAATCCCACCCCTGGATGAAATCCTGAATTGCAGCAGAAATGAAATGTCAAAAGGCCAATCCATCCAAAGCCAGATTTGCAGTGATTTGCTTAAGACCTGTGGCAAGACAAGTTGTAAAATGAGGCAAAACAACTTCTCACTTAGCAGCGGGTTCCACTGTGGCCGGAAGTCCAAGGACTACCTTTAAAAGAGTAAAACTAGCCATTTGTCCTGGAAGGGGATTCACTTAGCAACTGTGACAATAAAGGTGGAGCATAGATGACTTAACAGCTTCTCACGCAGAAGCAGAAGTTTTGGATTCCATTGTGGTTGTAACCCGAGGACTACCAGTAAAATTGTCACCAGTCATTTGTCCCAGAAGCAATTTCTCCCTCTTAATAAAAACCTACCGAGCTTCGAGCTTTCCAGCTACTCCATTGCTGCTTCTCGTTTATTATATTAGACAGTTATTGGAAGGCTTTCCAGCAAACAAATATTGTATTTATATTATATCAACCCCTCAGCATCCTCCTGAGTTATCACAATGCAAAATCGGTTGTATCCCACACTGAAAACCCACATGGATTATTGCAGTTCTATCCACAGT
The DNA here is from genome assembly GCA_004319985.1 of Emydocephalus ijimae. Taxonomy (NCBI): domain Eukaryota; kingdom Metazoa; phylum Chordata; class Lepidosauria; order Squamata; family Elapidae; genus Emydocephalus; species Emydocephalus ijimae. The sequence continues at coordinate 11,090 of BHEV01014613.1, forward strand.
GACTCCAAAATTTGTTCTCCAATTACGTCGGGGAATTGCTATAGATCCAGGAGGAATCTGTTTAAATGACTCCAGGTTATTATCTCTCCCAAAATATAGGAAAACACTTCCATTAAGCTGCCTCCGAGTTCCCCGATCAGCTATTTTCTCGGTAAGATTTAATGGCTTCCATATGCAAAACAATCCTGTGCGCAGGATGGCAAATTATATTTGTTGTGTGTTAACATAACAAATTATTGCAAGTTTTTTTTTAAAAAAATAGAAAGATGAAGGAATTTCCTTCTTCCTAACCAGGAAGGCCTCTTCAGTAACAAGGTGTAATGCTTCGGCTCATGGATTTACTACTTGCTCAATCTGTGGCAAATATTCTTTCTTTCTTCCTTTATCTGGATTCCCAAGCAACTGTTGCTCAGCTGTTAACACACACTGAAGCTTTTGATCTTGGTATAAATATGTCTAAATCCTTGAGTAGAGGGAGCTGCTTTGATCTGTTAAGCTAACCTTTTGGTGTTTATAGAGTTTCATCTTCTCTACCCTAATCAGTCAAATATTTGTTTCTGAAGATGATTGTCTGGATATTATTAATAACTCCCGAAGCCAGAAACAAGGCAGTAGCATCATTTCTTCTTCTCCTCCACCTCCTCCTCTCTGTTCCAACTTCCTCCTTCTCCTTCTCATCCTCCTCCTTCTCTCTGTCCCATCCTTGCCCTCCCCCTCCGTCTCTTTCTCCCCCACCTCTCTGTCCCATCTTCCTGCTTCTCCTTCTCCTCCTCTCTGTCCCCTCTTCCTCCTCCTCCTCCTTCCTTGACATTTCTTGAAAGTTTGGTTTTTTTCTAAGTATTTTATTAAAAACAAGCAGTGTTAAGTTCTGCGCATGGGCGCAAGGAACGGAGACGAGACGGTGAACAGTGAACTTCAACTCTTGATTAATCATGCTGAACAGAGCAAAAACCCTAGGGCAGAAGCAGCCCTTTTATAGGGCAGGCTGCTGAACTATTAGCCAATGAGAAACATGGAAGTGTTAAACCCTTGAACCAATGAGAGTTGGCCCGTTAACAGCCAATCAGATTTTCCAGAAAGGACCAATCCGATATCGCTATTATCGGCCAATCAGAAGTGCAATATTAGAACCCTGCTTTTTCTTAAGGTTGTTAAAACTTTATTAAATGCCTTGATTAGTTCATAACAAGCAGGGTACCCACGCTTCGCTACAAAACTATGTGGGTCAGGGTTAGTTTTTTAGGGAGGAAAATAAGGGGAAAAAATACTGCCTCTGCCTCCCAGCATCCATCGGTATTCCTCTGGCTAGCGTCCTGTCAGTGTGTGAGAGAGTTGAAGGCTGTTTGGAAACTGAAAGAGTATTTGCTGTGTGAGCAAGGAGTAGATAGCAAGGAACCTGGGTGTGGCTTAGCTCAACTGTTCTGTCCTAAAGCTGCTTGGTGCTGTGAAACTGAAACTCCTCTCCTCTGCTTGTGTTTTGCATTTGGAAGAGATTTCTTTTCAGGTGGGGAGGGGGAGTAGAACTCCTTAGCATCAGAGCGTGTTAATAATAATAATAATATAGGAAATACTCTAAATGCTCTGATGGTCATTTGGAAAAATCCTCTCTTAGTGAGCCCTTAGAAGCCAAGAGGGACAGATGTGTCCAATTTTAAGTTTGTAGGCTTTACGGTTATGGAGATTTTGTGATGATGCGTGAGGGGTATTTCGCTTTTATATAGAGAGGGATTTCCTTTGCAACAATGAAAGATATTACAAGAAAGAAAGAAAAAGAACATAGTGAAGCAAGGAAGCAACTTTCCACCCTCACTCATAAACCATTTCATAATCTCTTTACCTCCTCTTAATTAACAGATGGAAAACACTTCATCCACTCATCTCTGAACTCAAGGCAAATCCAATACGTAACATCATCTTCAATCCGGTTGCCAAGAAAAAGTCCAAACAGAGCTCTAAAACAGGACTAATTAACAGATATAAAACTCAACATTCCATATCTCAGCTTTTAGCTGTAATTGTTAAATCCCATTTAAAAGGCATAAAATGGTTCTGATATCCTGGTGTAAATGAAAAACTTAAGTTTAACAAGACTCTTAAAAAACCAAACTCTCAAATATCCCTTATGTCAAGAATAATTGTAGGAAAAAAGCTGAAACCACCATGTTAATTGTAAGCAAACCTAATACACAGCCATACTTTATTGAATTAATTGGGATAATAAGAAACCTCCACTCATAAGTTTGGTCGAGTGATGAAGATACCAGGTTAGAAAAAGAAGCTGGTGAGTTCTAGTCCTGGCTTAGGCATGAAAGGTGGCTGGGTGACTTTGGGCTAATCACCAGGAGATGGAGAGTTCTAGTCCTGGCTTAGGCTTAGGCATCAAAGCAGTTTGGGTGACTGTGGGACAATCACTAGGACACGGTGAGTTCTAATTTGTCCTTTGGCATGGAAACTATCTGGGTGACTTTGGACCAATCACCAGGAGATGGTGAGTTCTAGTCCCACTGTAGATATGAACTCTGGCTGGGTGACTTTGGGCCATTCACCATCAGAAGGTGAGTTCTAATCCCACTGTAGATACAAACTCAGGCTGGGTGACTTTTGCCGATCACCAGGAGACAGTGAGTTCTAGTCCTGTCTTAGGCATGACAGCCATCTTGGTGACTTTGGACCAATACCTCTCTCTCAGCCCACCTCACAATGTTGGTGCTATGGGGAAACAGGAGGAGGAGGGAATATGGTTTACTGCCCTGTGTTATTTATAAAAATAATAATAATAAAGGCTGGATAAAAATAAAACAAAAGGTAGAATTTAATCTAAAATAAAATCTAAAATAAGAGAAGACAGGGTGCCTTTGCCACTATAGGCAGAGGAAGCAGGGGTCCAAAGGACAAAAAATGTGCATTGTAATGTGTGTAATTGTGGTGCAGTTGTGGTTAGGCCTTGCTCTGTTAAATTGCAGGCGGCTGGTTTGCGGTCACATTAAATTAGCCAGCCAAGCTCTCTTTCTTCAGCATCATTATCCAAGGGTCAGGTCACTGCCTCACAATTTATTCGAGACCCCCCTCCCCTCTATTTTCTGGGTTCCCGCAGCACCATAAACTAGAAACCGAACTGCAAAAGCCGGATCCACACAATCTTCCATGGTGACCTGTTTTACGACTCACCCTGCTGTGAGGTCACAGCCCAACTGGGGTTGGGGACATGGCACCCAGCCTTATTTGGAGCAATAATAATATATTAAACTTGCCATCCAACTCTCAGCAGCTCAGCTGGATGGCAGACCAACATTGAGAATGCAGAAACTGTGATAAAAGCCATAAAAGCAAAACAAGTAAACGTTTGGCAAAGCTAATCAGGCCAGGGGTGTTTTTTTCTCCCTCGCCAAAGACCTGCTTGAACTGCTACAGCCTTCGGTGGCATAAATAATACATACATGACTAAATTAGTGCCTCTGTATTTCTCTCTCTCTCTCTGCACAAGAGGCCAGATGCCAGATGTTGCGCCAAGGGAGAACTCGGGAGAGTGGCAAAAACATTGGGATGGCAGCCATGAACCCACAACCAAAGCTTTGCTTGAATTGTCTAACAGAATGTGCAGTTCAGTGGCTTCACAAGTAAGTTCAAGGATGGTATTCAGCCGGTTTGGGCCGGTTCGCATGAACTGGCTGTTCAATCTGGTTCACGAAACCAGTAGCTGAACCAACTGGCTGGCCCCGCCCATCCTACCCCGCCCCTCCTAGGATTCTTCATGCAGCCCATTTTGGATGCAGGTAAGTGCAGGGCCCACACGGAGGCTCTGGGAGGGTTAAAACGGACCGAACCGGAAGTTCCAGAAGTCTGGAAACGGGCCTGTTTCCAGCTTCAAGTGGGCCTTTGGAGCCCGGGGGAGGCCATTTTCACCCTCCCAGAGGCCCAAGAGAAGCCTCCAGACTCTGGGGAAGGTGAAAAATGGCCTTCCCAGAAGTTCTGGTAGGCCATGCCTACCATGGCCACGCCCACCCAGCAACCAGGCAGAGAATGGGTTGCTGGGACTTTGGAATCCCACCCCTGAGAAAGTTCCTGCCCCTCGGCAGGGAAAAGCAAATGCACAGGTACAGAACAGGTGGCACCTGGCTCAATAATAGGAACTGTGAGAGGGATTTAGGAGTCTTAGTGGACATTCCCTTCAATAGGAGCCAGCCGTGTCCAGCAGCAGCCAAAAAAGCCAATGCAATCCTCGGGTGCATCAACAGAGGGATGGAATCAAGATCACCCGGAGGGTTAATACACCTTTGTAAGGCCTTGGTAAGGCCACACTTGGAAGACTGCATCCAGTTTTGGTTGCCACGGTGTAAAAAAGACATTGAGAGTCTGGAAAGAGGGCAGAGAAGAGCAACCAAGGGGATCAGGGGACTGGAGGCTCAAACTTATGAACTGGTGCAAGAATAGACGATGTCTAGTCTGCTGAAAAGAAGGATATGAAAGCATTTTCCAATTTAAAAAAAAAAATTTGTTGTTCATTTGTCCTTGATATTCATCACAGTTCCAATTTTACAACATTGATCTGTACTGATTATATCAAGTCATTTTTTTTACATCATAGTATACATCCTAATTAAAACTATCATACAGTATAATCTCTTTTGACTACATAATGTGATACATCATGATTATAACTATTATTTTCTTATTTATACCATAATGCGCTATTACATTTATCATTTTGTGCATTTTAAACTACAGTATATTCACATACAATCCAATAGTGGTAGGGCTTACATTATTTATTCTTACTGATTTCAATATATCTGTACTTGTTTCTCTTTGGTTAGTCTTCTTTCATTGTTAAATACTAATCTCTGCATCTTATTATTTATGCATCTTCCAATATTTTGGGGGCTGCCCCAAAGAGGAGGAGGTCAACATCTTCTCCAAAGCACCAGAAGGCAGGACCAGAACTAAACAAGGAGAGAAGCAACCTAGAATTAAGGAGAAACTTTTTGACAGTGAGAACAATCAACCAGTGGAACAGAAGTTGCCTTCAGAAGTTGTGGGAGCTTCATCCCTGGAGGTTTTGAAGAAGAAACTGGACAGCCATTTGTCTGTAATGATGTAGGATCTCCTGCTTAAACAGGGGGTTGGACTAGAAGACCTCCAAGGTCCCTTCTAACTGGACAAGAAGAAATAGATGGAATCTTATCAAGGAAGAGAACCAATCTAGAAATGAATGAAAATTTCTTGACATGACAACAACCAACCAGTTGGAGAGGGTTGCTTCCCAAAGTTGTGGGTGCTTCATCACTGGAGGTGAAAAGATGGAAAAAGATTTGTCTGGGATGAAACAAGCTCTCTCACCTTGAACAGGAGACCTCCAAGGTTCCTTCCACCCTTGTGAGTCTATGATTTTAAGTCGGCTTATCTGCAGCTAACTGGGAGCCAGCCGTGTGCGGCGGCAGCCAAAAAAGCTAATGCAATCCTAAATTGCATTAAGAGAGGGGTACAATTGAGATCAAGGGAGGTACAAATACCACTCTATAAAGCCTTAGTAAGACCACACCTAGGGTCCTGCATCCAGCTTTGGTCACCACATTATAAAAAAGATGTTGAGATTCTAGAAAAAGTACAGAGAAGAGCAACCAGGAGGATGAGGGGACTGCAGGTTGAACCATACAATGAATGGTTTCAGGAACTGGGCTTGGCTAGTCTAGTGAAGAGAAGGACCAGGGGAGACAGGATAGCGGTCTTCCAATATTTGAAGGTGTTCTGTACCGTCATTTGCATTCTTGAAACCCTGCGTTTTGATTGGTCAAAGCGCAGGGTGATCTGATTGGTCCAGCGAGCCGCGCTGATTGGCCCGCTGAGAATCTCCCGCGATTGGCTAATATGAATCGCGGGAGATTCAAAGCGGTGCCATTGGCCGCGGTTGCCGTGGCTAGGGAATAAAAAGCCGCAAGTTTTTCTTTGGAGCCAGTTCGGTTCCTGAGCGAAATAAAGAGCTTGAACACAGTCACCGACTCCTGGCCTCTTTCCTAACGGACACAACACTGGCGACGAGGGTGGGATCGATCCTGAACCCCTAAGCACGTGTCTGACGGAAGCCAGCAAGACCGAAGAGATGGCCAACATTGCGTCACCCGCACCCTTCAACCCCGCTAGCGAGGACTGGGAATCGTACACGGACAGATTCCGCATGTTCCTTGAATGCAGCGACCTGGAGGATGCCACCGGACCGAAGAAACGAGCCATCTTCCTGACGCACTGCGGGGCCGCAGTGTTCAAGATGGCGAAAGCCCTTGCAAAACCCACCGACGTTACCACGATGGACTGGGATGACCTCGAGCCACTACTCCGGAGACACTACGCTCCAGCCGTGCCCGTCCTCATCCAACGGCACGAGTTTTATCGGCGGGACCAGCGGTCAGGCGAAAGCCTCAGTGACTTTGTTGCAGAGCTGCGGAGCCTAGGAGGACTATGCGGGTTCTCCAACATGGACGAGGCCCTGTGGGACCGAGTCGTGCTCGGCCTACGGGACCCCGTCTTCCAAAGTCGACTGATGACCAAAGGCAACATCACCCTCGCTGATGCCATCACCGAAGCCACCGCAGCCGAAGCCACCCGGCAGTCAGCAAGCCGCATGTGGAGATCGGACACCGGGGACCGCACCGCGAACAACCACCCTGCAAGGGCGACCGAGGCCCAACCTAAAACTACCACCCACCATGGCGAATTCCACTCCACCTCGGGTACTTCAGACGAGGAGGAAGAAATCCACCGTCTCTAGGCAGGCCACGACCAGCGCAGCCGGCGGGGTCGTAAGTCGAGGACCGCGTGTGCCGGTTGCGGAGGCGACTACCCCAGATCCGAATGCCGGTTCTTCGATGCAGTCTGCTGGCACTGTGACAAAAAGGGCCACATCGCACGCGTCTGCCGCCTTCAGAAGGCATACAGCCCCAGACGGTGGGACCCCAATGAGCGGAGACGGGACAGCACACCACCCAGGGCCACAGACCGCCCAGCCGACAACCGTTGGGACCGGAATGGACGAGACCAACGAGGTGGCGAGACCCGGAGGAGGGAAGAAACACAACAGACGGTCATCATTGGCCACTCAACAACCACCGACGCCCACAAGGTCTACGTGGAGGTAGGCATCGAAGGCGAACCTTGCAAGTTGGAGGGGGACTCTGGGTCCTAGCTCTCAATGGTCACCTGGCAAGAAATTAAACACTTGGTGCCTACCATCCAGAGAAGGGGACTGGAAAACCAGAGACTAATCCTTAAAGACTGTTAAGCCTGGGTTCCCCAACCAGTGTTAAGGAGACAAGCTAAACAGAATGTGCAGCGTTAGTCAGATAGGCACACAGATAAATGAGTGAGATAAGTTTGTATGTTTATTAACATACAGTAAAAATAACAGATACGCTTGTTCTATCAAAAATATAGTTTATTCCATTTAGAGTTTATAGCATAGTCAAAATAACAGTCCATTAGTCATGTATCATTTAGTCAGTCCATTCAAGGATATTCAGTTAGCAAAGTCCGTGTAGAAATATCCAAGGTCATTTCACTTACAAATCAGTCCTTTGTTTATCTCTCCCGTTCGAGTAAAACAGTCTGGAGTCCATGCAGCAATCAGGGATCATCAAAGCCAGAGAGAGAGCAAGCTGCAGTCTTGCTTCTTTTAAAGTGCTTTCACAACCACTCCCTTAATTACATTCCTACAGTTAAAGTTACAGACACTTTAACTAATAAACTATGATAACATATTTATTATTTTACCTAAACCAGTTAGGGTAAACAATGTTATCCCTAACAAAGACGACCAGGGAAACCGCATCCCGGTAGTCGGAACAGGACAGTTCGGAGTAACCTTTAAAGGGCGCACTGCAAAACTTCCCCTAACCATCGTCGATCGAGACCGACCCAGCTTGCTGGGACTTCAATGGTTCGCACCGCTCAGCATCGAAGTCACCGGCATCGACCACATCGCCGAAGCTGACTGGGAGCAGCAACTGGCCCGGGACTTCCAAGAAGTGTTTGACAGCACCCTAGGCAAGTACCGAGGGCCCCCTATATCCTTCAGCCTAGACCCAAACATTCCCCCGAAATGCCTAAAACCAAGGCGGGTACCTTTCGCACTCAAGCCAAAAATTGACGAGCAAATTGACAAGCTCGTCAAGCAAGGGGTCCTATAACCAATTAATCATGCCTGGTGGGAGACCCCAAAAGTCACCCCAGTCAAGCCCGATGGGTTGGTGAGAATCTGCAGGGACTATAAGGCCACCCTAAATTGCGCCTTACAACAAAGCGCCTACCCCGTCCCAGTAGTGCAGCACCTCCTACACTCACTGGGGGGAGGCAAGGTTTTTGCAAAACTCGACCTGGCCCAAGCATATCAGCAGCTGCTGGTCGATGCAGAAACCGCGGAGGCGCAAACTATAGTCACCCACCGGGGAGCTTTCCAATGTAACTGACTCCAGTTTGGAGTCAGCGTGGCGCCCGGAATATTCCAGAGCCTCATGGAAAGACTCTTGCAGGGCATCAAGGGGGTAGTGCCCTATTTCGATGACGTGCTGGTGTTGGCTACCAACCAGCAAGAACTAGAGGGTCGGCTAAGGGAGGTGCTAACAAAATTTAAAGAAACCGGGCTCCAGGTGAAGAGGGAGAAGTGCCAACTTTACACGGAGCGGGTCAAATTCCTGGGCTACCTCCTTGACTGGCATGGCATCCACCCAACCGAGACTAAGATCAGAGCCATTAAGGAGGCCCCCACACCCAGGAATAAAACGGAACTGCAGGCGTTTCTGGGACTGCTTAATTTTTACAATGTTTTCCTGCCCCAAAAGGCAACTGCGGCGGAGCCTTTCCATAGGCTTTTGGACAAGGCGGCTACCTGGACTTGGGGAAAACGCGAGGAAGCCGCCTTCAGGGAAACAAAGGACCTGCTCACTTCGGATGCCGTCCTCATCCAATATAACGAGACCCTACCACTAGCCGTCACATGCGACGCATCACCCTTCGGCATCGGCGCTGTCCTCAGCCACACTCTCCCCGATGGGAAAGAAGCACCCATCGCCTTGTTCTCCAGGACACTCACCAAACCGGAGCGGAACTACAGCCAGCTGGACAAAGAGGCCCTAGCCATCGTCGCAGCAGTAAAGAGATTCCACGAGTACCTCTACGGCCGCACCTTCACAGTCATCACGGACCACAAGCCGTTGCTGGGCATCTTGGCAGGGAACCGGGCCACCCCGAACATCCTTTCGCCCAGAATGACAAGGTGGTCCGAATTCCTTGCCGCCGACAATTACCGGCTCACACACTGACCCGGTAAGACTATTACACATGCAGACGCTTTGAGCCACTCACCGTTGCCAGACCTAGACACCGACCCAGCACCCACAACAAGCACCCTCAGCATAGAGACTCTGCCCAATCTACCCATAACCGCGTCAGACATTGCCCGAGAAACCAATAAAGACAAACGTCTGGCGCGGGTGTTACATTGGGTCGAGAAAGGGTGGCCGGAACAGGACAACGATGAAGCCTTTAAAACATTCCGGAACCGGCAAACGGAACTGTCACTGCAAAAAGTGTGTGTACTGTGGGGAGATAGGGTGGTCATCCCGGAAAAACTACAAGGGAAGGTACTGGAACTGTTACACGAGGGGCACCCAGGCATCGTTAGGACGAAAGCCCTGGCCAGAAGTTACGCTTGGTGGCCAGGGATGGACAAACAGATCGAGGCCTGGGTAGCAAAGTGTCAACGATGCCAGGAAACTAGACCAAGCCCACCCACAGCACCCATCCNTCGATGCCAGGAAACTAGACCAAGCCCACCCACAGCACCCATCCTAGAGTGGGAAACCCCCAGGGGACCTTGGTCTAACATCCACATAGATTTCGCCGGGCCCACAAAAGGACACACCTTCTTTTTTTTTTTTTAAATAAATTTTATTTTCAAAACACACAATACATAAATACACATAAACACAAAACATAAAAACAT
>BHEV01014616.1:0-10487 GCA_004319985.1 Emydocephalus ijimae
GGACTTGCGAGGAGGCCAGGAAATATTGGACTAGAATTCGCATATGGTTGGAAAAAATGACAAAGAAACACATAGATTTAAGACCCCAGCTGAATTGTTGATGGGACGCAAGTTCCGTTCCCACCTTGACCGGCTTCACCCATCGTACGAGCCAGAGAAACCCTGTGGATCTAGTGGAAAATGCCGCAAGTTCAAGATAGACGACTTAGTTTTTGCCAGAAACCTTTCCGGCGAACCGTTGTGGGTCGAGGCAACCATAATTCAAGCCACCGGACCCAGGTCGTACCGTGTGAAAACCTGCGACGGAAAAATATGGAAACGCCATATAGATCAGCTTCGCTCTCGGCTACAACCCAGTTTCCGTGACTCTGGTGACTCCCAAACTGAGGGGGGAGGGGATGTCGAAGAAACCAAATTCAAGATGGTGGAAAGCAGGAGCGAAGGAAGTCAGCAATCAGGCGTAACAAATGAAGAAGAATCAGGGAGGGGAGTGTCCTCGCCATAGAGGAATACCTCAACAGAAACAAGCCCGCAAAGATCGGAGGACAACAACAAGAATATTAGTGGCACCGAGTCGTCCAATGAAGATACGGAACCACCGGTACCTGATATGCCCAAAAACATCCCGCCGAAACTGGATTACAGATAGGAACCGGTGGGACAGCGCAAATCTAATAGACAGTCAAAACAACCTTCATATCTCAGGGATTACTTCACTGCACCCCTTAAACGGAACCTGGGGGGAAGGGGTGTTATGAACTAATAAAACGCTTCAATAAAGTTTAATCAAACCTTTAGAAAAAGCAGAGTTCTAATTCTGCACTTCTGATTGGCTGATAATAGCGATATCGGATTGGTCCATTCAGGAGAATCTGATTGGCTGTTAATGAGCCACTCTCATTGGTTCAAGGGATTAACACTCCATGTTTCTCATTGGTTACTAGATCAGCAGCCTGCCCTATAAAAGGGCTGCTGCTGCCCTAGGGTTTTTGCTCTGTTCAGAATGTTTAATAAAGAGTTGAAGTTCACTGTTCACTGCCTCATCTCCGTTCCTTGCGCCTATGCGCAGAACATAACAGTAGGCATAAATTTGGAGCAGAAATGGAAGCAGAGTTCCTACTGTATGTTTAAACATTCAGTGAATAGAATAACTGCTACTGAATTCAGAAAATGCAAAAAGAATAAACAGAAAAAAAGAGACTGCTGGAAATATCTTTGCAATAGTCTAATTCATAGTAATGGAGGATCATTACAAGGAATATATTTTCCATACTCTTTTTTTGATGCTTTGAAGGAACTGACTAGTGAAAATGAAGATGTAGTCTCTATTTTCTACCTGGGTTTTCTGGCTTAGTCCTTTTGTCATTGGACATTCATAATGCTACCATGAGGAGTTGACAACTTTAACCAAAGAGAAATGGAATAGGAAAAAAGGAACATCCTGGGACTGAGATAATTTGCATTCTTCTTGAAGAGTGTAAAGAATGAATCAATACTGCAGTGAGGATAACAAAAGCATCTGAGATAGCAAGAAATTGCCTGGCTTTAATAGCTTATTGGAAGTCTTGTTAAAAACTTTTTTTTTTGCAGTAGACCTCATAAAAGTTCTCCAGTGTCCTCTGAGTTCTCAGGTTTGTTTGATGAAATGGCTCATTTTACAATTGTAATCCAATAAAATGGAATTCATTTTAAATACTTGGTTTCAATATATTTTGGACCACTGCTGTAGAAGTCAGAGGGGACCTATTTGGAAATGAAAAGAAATATTTACATGAATCCTGAATAAGAAGTTGATATCAGTGGTGGGATTCAGCCAGTTCGCACCACTTCGGCAGAACTGGTTGTTAAGTTTCTGAGCAGTTTGGTGAACTGGTTGTTTGAAGGAATCATCAGGGCAGAGAACTGGTTGTTAAATTATTTGAATCCCACCACTGGTTGATATTGTTACTGCAACTATACAGAGCAAATTGGGGGGGGAAAGACCATATGAATGTGACTAAACTTGAAAGATTCATAAATTAAACAGGGCTTCATAAGACTTCAAAAAGCAGATCCTGTTCCAGCAGAAAATGACAGAATAATTAGCCATTTCTGCCTACTTTGTTGGTCTGATTATATCATATCAGGCATCTCTTTCCCCTTTCATCAGCCACTGAGACTGTGATCCTCCACAATTTATCAGATAATTTATAGTTGTGTCTTACTCTTGTTCTGCAATAATCAGAAACAATTCTTTTTAAATAAAAACACCCTCCTTATTGTATTTGTGCTTCCAATACAATGTACTGCAAGTGGGATTTGAGATGGTACTTATTTCTTAAAGTGACAATGAAGCCCGTCTTTTACTTGGACAAGAAACTTTGGAGAGATTCAGAGGTTCTTAGTAAAAATGGATTATTCAGATTATTTTAGCCTTCATTTGAACAAATAGGAGTCACTCATCCTGGCACTGAATGGATGAGAGATACCAAGTGAAAGACTTTATTGATCTTCCTGTACCAATCAGTATAGCTTTGAATATCATTTTAATATCCTTCATTTTGGTCCTTAGTGAAGACCCAGCCCCTCACTCAAACTTTTGAGTTTTATTCATTCCAAATTTATCTGAACTTTGGGATTTTATTTACCAAGTTCAATATAATATACTCACACACGTGTGTCTGTGTGTGTGTGTGTGTGTGTGTGTGTGTGTGTGAGAGAGAGAGAGAGAGAGAGAGAGAGAGAGAGAGAGAGAGAGAGAGAGAGAGAGAGAGAGANTACTTGAAAAAATATATAAATTTTAAAAATGCAATAAAGCTGCCTGAGATAGTTATTTGCTTTACAGGGACCTCAACAGTTCAAAAAAAGTACTGAAAGAAAGTTGACAACTGATCTGTGTATTCAGAAAAGTTTATCCTCAAACTCATTGTGGCAATTATTACAGTATACTATTGTACATCTGTTATGTGAATAGAATTCAGCTGAGAATGTAATGGCAAGAAGTTTCCTTAGTCACATAATAGTATATTTAAGCTGCCTTACATTAAAAAAAAAATACTGCTTCATTGGATCAGTCTTGTCCAGTCTTGTTTTGTTATCAAGGACATTGAACAGATGGTTCTGTGAAGCTTAGAAGCACAGTATGATAGAGATTCCCTATTGGGTACTCAAAACATATTATGTCTAAAAATAGAGGCTATATTGTTTATCACAGAAAATACATATTGATTGAATTGTTTTCATGAATTTCTGCAGAGGGAAACATGGGGGAAAGTATCCAGAAATTTTTGGGTTATGATTTCTGCAATTCTTGTTCCCACCATCTGGCTGATTGCCTTCTTTTATGTTCGGAATTGCTATAAATCACACATAGGTAATTTTTATAGTTGGTCTAATACCAACTAAAAAGCCAAAAGAAAGAGCCTAGAAAAATTGAGAATAGATCTATCAAGAAAAAAACAATTACAAAGGGGTGCTCAGTTCTTCTAAGTGCATATTGAAACATTCACAAGACAATTTAGAAAAAAATTGTCAATGGAAAGCAATACTGATGGGATTCAAAAATCACAAATAAATCGGCAAAACAAGGCATCATCTCAGCTTCTCCTCTGATTTGGTCATGTCTGAATTTCAGATGCTTTTCCCATCCCTCTTCAAGCTACCTCCTTCCCTTCCTCATTTCTCCATTCAATTAGCGTCAATTATTTCTGTTATCATGGACCTGAAAAAATGTATGGATCCTGTTAAGCCTGGGTTCCCCAACCAGTGTTAAGGAGACAAGCTAAACAGAATGTGCAGCGTTAGTCAGATAGGCATACAGATAAATGAGTGAGATAAGCTTGTATGTTTGTTAACATACAGTAAAAATAACAGATACGCTTGTGCTATCAAAAATATAGTTTATTCCATTTAGATTTTATAGCATAGTCAAAATAACAGTCCATTAGTCATGTATCATTTAGTCAGTCCATTCAAGGATATTCAGTTAGCAAAAAGTCCGTGCAGAATAACATTATCAGTTCACTTACAATAAATCAACAGTCCTTTGTTTATCTCTCCCGTTCGAGCAAAGCAGTCTTGAGTCCAATGCAGCAATCAGGGATCATAAAGCCAGAGAGAGAGCAAGCTGCCGTCTTGCTTCTTTTAAAGTGCTTTCACAACCACTCCCTAAATTACATTCCTACAGTTAAAGTTGCAGACACTTTAACTAACAAACTATGATTACATATTTATTATTTTACCTAAACCAGTTAGGGTAAACAATGTTATCCCTAACAGATCCTATAAATACATCCTTTCCATCTATACCCCCTTTAGAAGATGTGGTTACTTGATGTTTTTCCCTGGTAATTCACTTGGATGCCCATTAACACTAAAGAGATATCAAATTTTCCTTATTAAATCCAAATGTATAGTTGATACACAATTTAGCTAAGGGTATGAGGTCTTGATTGACATCAACTTCCAATCAAATTTTGCTCCTGTGCATACAGAAAAATAGGTGGATGTGAATATTAGCAATAGATGGATATGAATATTAGTAATAGGTGGGTGTGAATATTAGCTGACTCATCTCATTGGATGTCATACATTCAATATAAAATATATTATTCTATTTCTCCTAAATCTAAAGGGTTTTTTATCTTTCTAGCAGTCATAAACTATAAGTTTATAAACTGTATTTTTAAAAGCCCAATCCAATCAATACCATAATCCATTAACTGGTAGCCTAAATAGAAACCCTTGATCAGTCTTTGTTCTGCAACCTGCTGCATCTTTTAGTTACTGAGAATTACAAAGGGAAGGAAGCTAAATTTGTTAAGCAAATGCCCATAAATATGATTAAATATGCCACTTTATTCTTACTATTGGTTTTCCATTCTTTCTTCTCTTGTTTGCAACAGTAGTAATAAAAACAGAAAAGGCAATGCATTGGCAAGCTCAAACTATTATTAAAGGGTATTTATCTAGTAATAAAAACCTTTTAATAGTCCTACCGATCTCAATAAGCTCATCAACAAAATGACTAAGAAGTAGGACAAGTCTTTGTTAGGGTTTTAATGAGGAAGAAAGCCAAGATTTCAGCTTCTACTCTAATAATTACACTTTGCTTTCATAAGGCAAATGGGTGACTGAAAAACTCATCAAGGTATTATTTGAATTTTAGAATCACTATTTGAGCTCTAGTTTAATTTATTCTTTTGCATTTTTTTTCCACTAAAGAGGATTTCCATTAAATAAGGTTTTACCCATTTAATGCAAAACCTTTTTATAAATGTCACTGGATTACTGCTTATTTCTACTTCATAAAGATATAAGTTTTAGCATTATTACTATACTGAGGTTGATGACTGAACAATACAAGTCATTTTTTTCTATTTTAGCTAATAATTACACTTTATAAAAGTTCATGGGATGGGTGGATGGATGGTAGAGATATGTAGATAGATAATAGATAGATAGATAGATAGATAGATAGACAGACAGACAGACAGACAGACAGACAGACAGACAGACAGACAGACAGAGACAGGTGAGAAAGAGAGATGAATATATAATTAGATTTTTACTAAAATGAAGTTAGACCATTTTAAAAAGTATTTATATAATTCTAGGACATGTAATTAAGATACTAACTAAATAATGGATTTAATAAATAAATCAAGAAATAAAATGAAACAATTACAATAAAATGGCAATAAAGGTAACACACTTTTTATTAATATATCTGGAAACAAATTAATACAATCGAATCAGAGAAAAATGTGGGTGAAGAGAAAAATTCGAGTGAAGAGTGAGTGAAGAGTGAAGAGCCTTCAAAAAAGATTGTTTCACAATAGAATACTAACACACAGTGATCCATTCAGTACACTTCCCTTTTTTTAGAGTGATCTTTAACTTCATCTTAATACCTATCCCATATAATTTTTGTTTTATAAAGTTTAATGCTATAGTACATATCTCTTAGGGCTCTTCAAAAATGAAGTGAAATAAGTTCTTCAATTCTTACAGGAACAAGGCAAATCTCTGCTGGTCATAAAAACCCCTTCTGGTTTCAGGATTTCACAAGGGTCTAGAAATAAAAGGGATTGTGTGTGTGCTGTTTTAACATTTGCATTCATTTCAATGAATGCACTCCTTAAGATTTGTGGAGAGGGAACTTTACGAAGATAGTAGTGTCATAAAAACAGGAAAAGCCCAAGGGGAACATTAGGTCAGCCAGAAAACAAACTTACATAGGAAAAGGAATCAAATAAAAAAGGTATTAAAGAATCCCTATAGACAAAAGCCTAAGTAATTAAGAAAACTAGACAAATAGGAAAAGGAAACAAAAGATAATTTAGAAAACTCTTACCAACACAGGACATACCAAATAAGCAAAACAAACAGACAAAAGACACAAAATATAAATTAAAAAAGGGACAGACAGGAGATTGCAACAGAACAAATATGAAAAACTATCTTAAAGCTAAAAGAGATTAGAGAAAACCAATAATACAATCTAGCCACCCCGTGGAGTTTGCCCTCCAGCGGGAATAAAGACAAACTCAAACAGGATTTGAAACATTAAGCACAAATACAAACATTCACACAAAAAATCAACTTACAAAGGGAGAAAGGGGTATAAAAAACCAGGGACTTACCATAAGAAGCTAGCTAGCCCAGGAACACAGACTTCTCGCTGTTCCCTGCCTTCCTGAAAAATAAAAAGATCCAGCTTTCAAGCAGTTGTCGTATCCTTGCATCAGAGCTCTCCCAGCGGGAAAATCGAATCCTCTAAAGAAAGGCATTTTGACACCTTTCAACAGATGGTGCTTCAGATGTTTTCCCTACAGCCTGATTTTTTTACTATTTTAATAAATGGCAAATAAGTCTGTTGCTTGTGCTTCTATAAGATCCAAAGCAATATTTTGTAGAAATAGGAATGCTTTTCAGAATGGGCTTGGAGTTTTTATTTCATAGCAACATTCATACTACATGAACATGTGTTCCACAATGCAGAGTAGAGACAAATATTAAATAAATAAGTATTCATTTGTTTGTCATATATTATCTGATATTGCTATGTATTAGTATAACTTCTCCAGTAAACTGAGCCACCCCTTTCCCTGTCTTGTTTAACTAGATGTGACCACTATAATCATATCCTCATTTCTTAGAAAGTTGTCCATCCTTGAAAAAATATTCTATGGTTCCTTAAAGGATATTCATTACCACAGTGTAATGATGCTTAGTTGGATATATGGCTTTGCCAGTAGCTTGACTGTAGGTGGAGTAAATTATCCATACACAAGATTGCAATACTCATTGCGGAACAACCTATTTGTCATTTATTCCCTTTCCATCTCTCTTTCAGTAGTTTTCACAATGCCAAGAAAAGAGTGAGGAAGATCAGCAGACAGCACAAGTTACCAATTTGTACAATGACAGCCTCATGTTCAGGACAAGGGGTCACTGTAGAAAAAGCTAATTATATCAATTGTCTTATCAATCTCTTTCTCTGCAAATATCAATGATTCAAATACTTAATGATGCACTAAAGTGCACTACTATTAGTCTGTTTACATGAAACCAAGACTATCATTTATTATTACCTTTCCTATACAACATGATGGTTTGTTGTTGTTTCTAGAAACAAGTGAAACATTTATGTAAATATTTCAGTATGTGTTAGATAAGCCAGTTCCCTCTGTACTGAGAGAGGAAAGTAGGTGCCCTTTAGACTATAATTTCCAGAAGTTCAAATCAATATGTATGACAGGAATTGTTGAGATTGTATTAATGAAGATCTGGAATTCAAGTATCATATCCAAGAAATAGCAATGTAGTTATTGCCTCTTTATTTTCTTATTATTAACTAATGCATTTTATTTATTTATTGAATTTATATTGCCATCTATTCACCCATGGTAACTCAAGGGAGCTTATAGAACGTAAAACCATATATAAAATAAAAAACAATAAAAACTAACAAAAAGAATCAAATAAAGTAATAAACAAAATCTTGAAAAAATAAAAAATAACCCCCAACTCCCACCCCCCCACCCTGACGACAGCAGATCACATGAGCCATTTGATGAGCTCCATCCCCCTTTGGGTTCCACAGGCCTGCTGGCAGAATCAGGTCTTCAGTGCCTTCCAGAAGAGTATTAGAGAGGGGGCCACTCTAATCTCTTGGGAAATGATGTGCCAGAGAGAGGGAGCCACCATGGAGAAGGCCCTTCTTCTGGGTCCCACCAGGTGTATCTCCCTCAGGGATGGGACCTGCAGCATTCCCTGCCTCCCCACTCCAATGGGTCAGGTAGATGTGACTGGCAACAGACGTTCCCTCAGATAACCTGGTCCCAAGCCATGAAGGGCTTTAAAGGTGACAAGCAGCACCTTGAATTGAACCCAGAAGCAAATCAGCAACAAATTCAGCTCCCGCAAGAGAAGTGAAACATGTGTACACCTGGATATATGCAAAAACATGTGGCCCGCTGCATTTTGCACCAACTGGAGCTTCTGGATATTCTTCAAGGGTAGCCCCATGTAGAGCATGTTGCAATAATCAAGACGGGAAGTGACTAGGGCATGAGTGACTCTACATTGGTCCAGGAAGGGGCATAACTGATGCACAACCCACAATTGCTCAAAGACCCTCTTGGCCATGACCATCACCTGCTTTTCAATCTAGGAAAACCCCTAGATTACGCATGGTCTGTTTGGGGTAGTGCCATCCCATCCAAGACCAAAGATGGGAATTCTCCCTGAGCCAACCAACCCCAAACCCAGAGCCACTCGGTCTTGCAAGGGTTTAGTTTCAATCCATTGCTCCCCATCCAGCCCCTAACAGCCTCCAGGAGCTGTAAGAAGGAAGACACAGCAACACTTAACTCACCACAGACCAAGACATACAGCTGAGTATCATCAGAATATTGGTGATATCTCAGTCCATGGTGACGGATGATCTCACCCTGTGGCTTCATGTAAATGTTGAACAGGAGTGGACAGATACCGAGCCATGCAGAATCCTATAAAGCAGTGGGTGAGAGCTGGATCTCTCCTCTCCTGTCAACACTGACTGTTGATAAATTGCTTTATTAGTTTGGGATTTTTAAAAAACACAACAGTTCATACCAAGCTGTTTTGAGCAAAATTTATTCAAAATCTGACTATACCTGAGTAAACCTAATTGGTTTGTTTTTAATTGAATCTCTGCTCTGCTGGGCACCATCCAAGGATGTTTGGCTCTTTAAATGGTAAACACTGATCTGTCAGTAGACTATAGTCACCCAGATTGAAAAGTAAAAGCCTTATTTTATACTTATACTTATTATATATTTACTTCTACTTGTATTTTATACATAGTTTACACAGGGGAAACAGGCTGATTTTAAATAAAAAAGAAACTTTAATGTAATTAAATAGATTATTTAATCTTAAGGGCAGAATCTCCACTCCACCCCACCCCCATCTTTTGATGACTACATAGTATGTTTAATGCATATACAATGATGCAACTATTTGGATGGATGCTCTTAATTAAAGATTGTGCTTTGACTGTAATTGTTAATTGGAAGAGATGATCACAAAAGCAATACATCATGAAGCTGTTAAGAAAGCCAACAAAGATGGAATGCTTTACCTTCATATGACAATTTGTACAGAGACTATCAGTAAAACCATCATTACTATAATGCTTTTAATAGTAATTGTTAAAGACTAAGCCAACGCGTTCAGTAACAACCCTAATAGCTTTACTTTAACAGCAGGCTCATAATCCTGCACTTCTCATTGGCCCGTGAATAGAGAATCATGATTGGTCGGTTCTGGCCGATCTGATTGGCTGACAGCAGGTCTCTCTGATTGGATGCTTGTTAGAGTGGAAAACTCAAATCATTGGTTATTGTGACAGCAGCCAGCTCTATAAAAGAGCTGTTGCTGCCCAAGTATTTTGCTCTGTTCTGAAGTTACTAATAAAGAGTTGAAATCACAGTTTGATGCCTCGTCTCCGTTCCTTGCGCCCATGCTCAGGACATAACATTGGCGACGAAGGTGGGATGTGGAGACGATAGAGCTTGTTAGGGATAACATTGTTTACCCTAACTGGTTTAGGTAAAATAATAAATAAGTTATCATGGTTTGTTGGTTAAAGTGTGTGTAACTTTAACTGCAAGAATGTAATTAAGGGTGTGGTTGTAAAAGCACCATAAAAGGAGCAAGACAACGGCAGCTCGCTCTCTGGCTTAATGATCCCTAATTACTGGATGGATTAATGACTGCATTTTTTTTCCCCACTGAAACGGGAGAGAGAAAGGAGTGTTGATTTTTCTCAATGGTGAGAAGAGATAACACGGACTGATTTGTTGTAAGTGAACTGACATTGAATACACAACACGGACTTTGCAAATTGAGAATCCCCGAATGGACTGACTGAAATGATTCATGACTAATGGACTGTTTTTGACTATGCTATAACTCTTAATGGAATAAACTATATTTTGATAGCACAAGCGTATCTGCTT